>JAEAOA010000914.1:285000-324516 GCA_016746295.1 Potamilus streckersoni
AATGAGGTGTGTTTCCTAAATTTTACTTATGTGTACAATGTAAGCAAATCACACGAATCTTGTTTGTGAATGAGACTAAAGTCAACTGATTTTAATCATGCAAATACGAAAACCTAAATTATATATGGTAGTTACTTTTTGTTACTTCTATCAGTGTTTGATTTAACTATCATTTCTTAAAGATGGTAGACACGCTAAATATTTATTTATATTTATTTATTTTGCATTTCATTGGTGTGCATGAAAAGTTTTTGATAAATCTTTGTCGAAACCTCATGGTAGTGTATAAATAATAAAAGCAGTATATCTAAAATATGGGTTTAAAATTTTAAATCAATAATGCTTGCTCTTGTATGACTATATTTCGATAAAAGGAAGTATATGACAAGAATGCCGATATATATTCGACGTAAATTCCTTAATAAAATGAACTGCTCTCTAAATATTTCACTTTTTTCTTTCAAATATTCTGAACAAAGGATACTTTTGCCTATTGACAATGTACTAAAAGGAGAAAAGAGTTGTAAGCAAACATGATAAGTATATTGAGTAAGTTTCAATATTCAGACACGAAGTTACAAGATGCAAATTGCATGATGCAATCTCTGTCAAACTCACTACATGGTAGCAAACTGCTTTTATGAAGCATGATGTAGTATAAATCATATAGCTAGAGCACGAAACTAGTGAATAGAGAAAGCAAAAGCAAACAAAACAAAAGATGGAACAAAGTGCTAAAGTCACAAGGTTTCTCAACTTAAACTCAGAATTGTTTAAGTTTATATATTTATTTTTGAATAAAAGATATTGTTAAAGAGCTTGTCAAGGAAAGTTTGCTTGCTTATATGCATGACTGCATGTTTTGTTTCTGAGTTTATGAATACGTATGTATGTATGTATGTATGTATGTATGTATGTATGTATGTATGTATGTATGTATGTATGTATGTATGTATGTATGTATGTATGTATGTATGTATGTATGTATGTATGTATGTATGTATGTATGTATGCATGCATGCATGATGCATGCATGCACGTACGTACGTACGTATGTACTTATGTTTGTAGACAGGTATAGATGGATGTTTGCATAATGTTTTCTCCTGAGGTGCTTGTGTCTAGTTCCCATTACCATAATATATAAATCTCCTCAAAAAATGACGTGACGTCTAGCAAACACAGATTCGGTTTGCAGGAAATGACGATCTTTAATATTAAGGTAAATATCATAATTACAGAGAGAACACTTTTGTGGACTATTTTATCTTTTGTTTAGAACCTGAAATCTCGTATTACAGAAGGCTGATATGCCTGGGCAATAATACTTAATTATTCTGAAATTTAAATTTGATTTGTAGTTTAATTAGTGTACAATTCAAGATTTGACATACAAAAAGAACGATATTTTTTTCCAACTGATTAATTTTATTAGTATCTGTAAGAGGTATATCCAAGTAAATGTCCCGTTTGTCACAAATATTTTACTTACATTTGTAATATCACTACTTACCTTCTCATTTTACGTAATATTTTAAATATATGTGCCTTGAAAAAGATTGATAAGCAGTGTGGAATTGCATTGTGCTCGTCAATCAATGAAAAGTCATACGAAGAGAACAACATATACAATTTTTTTCATATGAAAAGTAATGCACACCATATCAGAATGATCATTTCCTTTTTCTAAAGCAAACAATTAAAAATTGACTTCTTTGCTAGAATTTTCAAAGATTCTGATTTTCAAATTATAAAACCAATTGCAAAATTGTACGATTATATTCACAACTTATTCTACTAAGTAAAGCATTCATGATCAGACTGAGAATTATTTATTTACATCTAATATACGATAAATTTGCAGGCCACAAAAGAATTTTTAACCAAGAGCATGGATTATCATAAAGGATTAATACAATTTTAGGGCTTCTTACAGATGAATTGAATGTTGTTCCCATTAAAGAAGCTTGTTATTAAAACTTCACTCACTTTGGATTAAAACGAAGAAATATTTTGTAAAGTTAAATAAAATATCTGATTAAAAGACAACATAAATGTTTTAAGGTGCACAACATTTGAAACAGAAGCAAACATTTTGTTTGTTTAAATAATTGCAATCGTCATTTCTAGGAAAGGCGTCGCAAGAAGGTATGCTTTTATCGCAAATGACTTTACAGAAATGAAAATACTTCTCGCGCTAGTTGTCGAAATAACAGCTGGAATTGTGTCATATACAGTTATTGAATCTTACAAATCACATAGTGAATTTGCCGGCTGGTAATTGATGGTTCAAGTCAGTGCTACATAATATTGAGTGATATACCGTATATTCAAAATGCACTCTAACTTTGCAACTGTGCAAGTCATTCAAGAGATCAAGAAGTCATTTGACACCAGATCAAGCAGGTGCAAACTGTAAGCAACGAAGTTTGCAAAGTCTTTGTTCAGATAATGATTTTGATAAAACACTCTGAAAAGATAGGGAAAGAACACTAATCCCAGTCTTCCCTACCCCAGAAATTTGCCGTTTAGCGATAGATGGACACCCATGTTGACGGTATATTGAACAGCGAGTTATTTAATCGCACATTAACCGTTGTTAGCAAGGAAAAATGAGAAGTAACGGTTTTATTTGGAATATAGAGGTCTTGATTCTGCTACTGAGAGAGATGCATATTCTCTTCTCCAGTCGATGATATCGATTCGCCGTTGGGCTTGAGCAGGTTCTTGGCATTAGTGTGGAGGATGCTGGTAAGTAGAATGAAGCGTGAGTTTATATTTGAAATTCAGCTATAAAAGCATGAGTGTCTATTCGCAAGTGTATTTTATTTTGACTGTCTCATATATGCACCGGAACAAGAACACAATCTAATTTGTTCATTGTCAGAGTAATTAGCAATTGCTTTTTCAATTTGCATTCACTTAATATAGTGTCTTTTGTATGTTTTGCTTACTCCGCATTGTTTATCTGATGTACATACTAGACGTTGCCATATCATCTCTATCAGAAGTAAAACACCTTTCACAGATAGTTGCTTCCTGTAGAAGCTAAAGCTCTGACTGGTAGATGGTACAGTATACAAACCCATATCGACACATACATACATACATACATACATACATACATACATACATACATACATACATACATACATACATACATACATACATACATACATACATACATACATACATACATACATACATACATACATACACACACACACACACACACATACATACATACATACATACATACATACATACATACATACATACATACATACATACATACATACATACATACATACATACATACATATGCGAGCAAGTAGACACCTGCATTTGCAACGATGGCTGAAAGTTGATTGATCGTTTCTAGCATATTGTATCCATTTGTCGTCAGTTTCACACCAATAACGAAGCCAACACAAAGCTATGACCGGGTATTGACGGCAGACTGAAGGATATGGCAGTTTTGTTCTAGAATAACATTTACTATTCACTGTCATTTATGTTTCTTATTCATTGTGAAAAACTCTTTATTTGAATGACTAAAAGCATGTTTTCATATAGTGAAAGTTGTTTTGGTCTAAAGGTTCTATAAAGGGAAACATTATATATTACTTACTAATCATATTTTTCATTCAGTTCTTTCTATCCTTGAGCATGTATTGGTGTCATTCTTGTGTAAGACTAGTGCAATACACGTTACTAAAAATGAATGAGTATATTAGCGAGTTGCTATGAAAAGATAATTTCATCTATATAAAAATTTTATTTAAATTTCTCTCTTCCCAGATTATCAGTTAATAAATAATGGTTGACTACAGTCATTTCAAGGTATGCAAATACTGGAAAGTAAAAGCTGCTATTGGTCGAGTAAAAAGCAGTAAATGATGTGTAAATTTTCATTTTATTACGGCTTTTGTTTACATAGACAGTTTTGTACAAATAAAATGGGGCATTAACTTAACTATTTCTTTATTTCTATTTTCATCAAAATATTATGTTCTCTCACAGTCGTTAAATTGTAATGCAAAAACATGAAAATCTGGCGCGCTTACCCAACAGGCCAACTTCAAAGTTAACATCTTCGAAAACAAGACTGTCATGACCTGATTGCATGAAATATAGGAAATAGTGCAGGAATAGGTATAAGTCTGAATTTCCACTTTGAAACTCATAATAGTTATGCAAGCATGGCATTTATACATGATACATAGTCAAAAAAAAACAAGCATTCCAATTGACGTTGTCTCGTATACGACGTCGTATTACTGGTACATCCAGACTTTGTAGATTGTATGATAGGCATCAATTATTTCACTTTGCAGTCGTTAACAAAATTAAAATATATTGTAAAACAAATTCTGGAACTTCGGTGAGGGAGCTCCTAAAGAATGTGACATAACTGACAACTAAATCGCATTAAGCACGAAGATTTGTACGGTTTACTTAATTATATTTTAACAAACTGTTTCTCTTTAAAAGCATTTTAAAACAACAATAACCATACAATATTCATTGACTATATATCAGCTGAAAAAATGGAATATATATATATATATATATATATATATATATATATATATATATATATATATATATATATATATATATATATATACATATATAGATGCAATAAACTGACGACGAACAGTACGAAACTAGAAACTAACTAGCCTAAGCGCTGTCGACTCTTAATGAGTCTTTTTCAAAGGCAAATACAAAACATATATACGATAAACAAATAAACACAAAAAGTTGTGTGTGTAAACCTCTAATGGGCTGTCTTCACATGTGCTAAAACTATAAATACAACCAGCTTGTATAAACTAGATGCGGAAACTGAAAACGGTGCATAATTCCCTAAAAGTCTACAAGCCAAAGCGACATCTATTTTTACTTTTTGTACATATGTAACGCAGATTATATCCCGGATATTTGATTCTATACCGGTTATTCTTATAGTAAAAATTGAAGGAAAATAAGATTTAGAAAATGTTTAATTTTACTAGTGCATAGTTTTCATTTTCTAGTCTTCTTGGTTTAGATTGCTTGGTTTCAATGTTCTAAGGCGGCGTATCCAGTATGATTCCTTTTCCTTCCTGGTTTCGGAACTCCAGCTGTGGTTGTTAGCAATAGCGATAAGTATTATATCACTGAAAGTGTGGCCAGGGGAGGAGAAGTGTTCTGCGACCGGGCTTCTGTGCAGCTTTTTTATCATCCAATCAGATCTATGAAGGTTTATCCTTTTGTGTAGCTTTTCAGTTTCTCCGACGTACTGAAGGCCATAGATCTTACATGTGATGAGGTAAATCACATTCTCTGTTTTGCACGTTTTGTTTGGACCATGTATGTTTGACTAGCGATTGGCGTTAGCTTTGCCCTGACTAGGATGTTCTTTAGGTTTTTTGGTCTCCGGTAAGCTACTACAGGTTTGTTCGGGAGTATTAGGTTTAGTATGTCTGACGATTGCACGGTTGGCCAGTGGTTTGCAATGATTTTACCTACTTTGGGATTGTCTGGGTGATAGGTCAGAATAAATGGTATCCTATCAACCTTTTCTTTCTGTCCATATCTGAGTAGGTCATCAGGGTCTATTTGTTTGGCCCTTTGGATTGCCTCCGCAATCAGGTCTTTGTCGTAGCCTCGGTAAATTGAATGTTTAGCTAGCTCTTCAGACATTTATAGGAATCTTTAATCGTCGGAGCAAATTCTGCGTATCCTCAGTGCCTGGCTATATGGAATTTTCTTAATGCAGTGTTTTGGATGACAGCTGGTTGGGAGGAGATACTGGTGTTCATCGCAAACCACTGGCCAGCCGTGCAATCTTCAGACATACTAAACCTAATACTTCCGAACAAACCTGTAGTAGCTTACCGGAGACCAAAAAACCTAAAGGACATCCTAGTCAGGGCAAAGCTAACGCCAATCGCTAGTCAAAACCAACCTAGTCAATCTGGACCCTGTGGCGATCAAAGATGCCAAACCTGTCAACATATGATAGAAACCAAGCCATTCACTAGCACAGTGACTAAAGAAAAACTAAACATACATGGTCCAAACAAAACGTGCAAAACAGAGAATGTGATTTATCTCATCACATGTAAGATCTATGGCCTTCGGTACGTCGGAGAAACTGAAAAGCTACACAAAATGATAAACCTTCATAGATCTGATTGGATGATGAAAAAGCTGTACAGAAGTCCGGTCGCAGAACACTTCTCCTCCCCTGGCCACACTTTCAGTGATATAATACTTATCGCTATTGCTAACAACCACAGCTGGAGTTTCGAAACCAGGAAGGAAAAGGAATCATACTGGATACGCCGCCTTAGAACATTGAAACCAACCGGTCTAAACCAAGAAGACTAGAAAATGAAAACTATGCACTAGTAAAATTAAACATTTTCTAAATCATCTTATTATCCTTCATTTTTTACTATAAGAATAACCGGTATAGAATCAAATATCCGGGATATAATCTGCGTTACATATGTACAAAAAGTAAAAATAGATGTCGCTTTGGCTTGTAGACTTTTAGGGAATTATACACCGTTTTCAGTTTCCGTATCTAGTCTATACAAGCTGGTTGTATTTATAGTTTTAGCACATGTTAAGACAGCCATGTAGAGGTTTACAAACACAACGTTTTTGTGTTTTTTTGTTTATCGTATATATGTTTTGTATTCGCCTTTGAAAAGACTCATTAAGAGTCGAAAGCGCTTAGGCTAGTTAGTTACTAGTTTCGTACTGTTCGTCGTCAGTTTATTGCATCTATTTTAATTAATCCCTGACACACGTGATCCCTTGGTGGATCCAGTACGCTTGAAAGGGTTGTTATTCGCCATATGATTTGTATTCTTTATATATATATATATATATATATATATATATATATATATATATATATATATATATATATATATATATATATATTACCTTTCATTCTGCATTATATGTTTCAGATATAAACAGATCAACAAGGATGGTGTTATTCTTAACCATTACAGTGTTGTCTGTGGAGCAGTACTAATTCGTTTGATTTGGGTTTGTTATTTGTATTTTCTTTTATTTGTATTCATGTTTCCTTCTTTCTCCACATAGCATCAAATTTCGTGCCTCTCTATTGTCAGCACGATGCATGTTCATTTGTGTATTAAATGTTATATAACAGAGAAACTCAAATGAATGTGTCCTTAAGAGATAAAATCACCATGGTTTCAGAAGAGTCGTTATTATTTCATATATGCGTAAAGGAAATAAATAGTGTCAACGTTTGAGCTGAAAGACCAAAATATACTAGTTTCTCAAACAAACATTTATTCAGAACGATGTTATTTTGAAATAATTTTTTAATATAGTCATTGTATATTACATAATTAAAAATAAGATAAAAGTTTGTAATTAACCTTGACCCAACGAGTAACTTTGTTGGACGTTGCTTAGGGTAAGGATGGTAGACAAACGTTCAAGCGCAGGCACATATAAAGTTACAACTTTATTTTCCTCTTAGAGTACATAATAATATGATGCTTATTATTCAAGTCCATAGCACGACAAATCAGTTCAATTGAGATCCTGAGAATTAACTAATTCCAAATTTACCTAAATTTATTGATTTTAAAATGTCTGATAAAATGTTTAAAACAATTTCTCATCATACATTATTCAATATTATGCGTCTTGTTTGATATTTATGATATTATCAATATACGTAAAAACATTTAATAATCTCAGATATTCTTCACAAAACGTATGATTAAAATGAGAAGAATTTGAAATTCACTCTTAAATTAAAGTATGCAATGTTAAACGTCAGGCATGAGCAGTTTCTTATTTTTATAAAAGATATGGACGTTTACATAGTCATCTAATTGCAAATTATTGTGTATATATGTTTTATATGTTAGTGAATGGTTAGTTCAAAGCAGCAAAATATTTACTTTTAATATTTCCTATGCGTAACAGATACAGCAGAAAACTAACAAATTTGGTAGTTAATAACCTTTTTTTCAAAAACAAGAAACAATGTCAAAATCTATTAGAAGGACTGTTTTCCTGTACGATTTTATCTTTAAGTCCATAGTTTGCTGTTTAAATTATTAATTTATATAGTGGGTTCGTTTGAGTAAGATTACCAGAAGTCTCGTAAATTGCTGTAAACAGATATAAAAACAATATCCATACACTATGTAAGCTCTGGAAATTATATAGATGCTTCATGATGTCGCATATTAAGTGTTGCTTAGAGTTTCTTATCTATATTTTGTCTATTTTGATTTAATTTAGAATTAGGTTCTGTTTAAAATATCATTCTCAAATGCTTGCAAACTCATAATCGCAAGGTATATAATTTATCACCTCGTTATATCCCATTTATTGTTTATTAAAAATAAAATAACTCGGTAAGCATATTTATAAGCAAGACGATTGGTTTTCTTTATAAGTAGGAACTGAACACAAAAATAGTTTCCAGGAAATATGTAGTATTGATTATTCAAATATAATTTTTAACTTAGAAAATAATTAGTCTGTAAGAATAAATGGATTAGTCTATAAAAGTCAGTTGGAAATGTCGTGAAATGTTAATGAAGACAGTAACCACTGAAATCAACCAAATATAACATATGTTTGACATAACTAATTCAGTGCGTAATAATTAAATATACCACCACATCTGATTTTGCTATAAGGCACTGTACGATGTATCTACATTATACAAATGAACACTATGTAACGTTAGTAACAAATATAAACACAATTAAGTACATACTGTGATATTACAATCTTCAACGTGTTTGCAGCTCTTATCCAACCAAACGCGAATTAAACCAGGAGCTATCGTTAACTCGTAATGCGCCAATAGTATCATTTGTATTGGGCAATACAAGCAGGCGTCCGGAGAACAAAGTATCTTCATTTACTCAGCATCGAGATCACATGAACTTCTACAAATTTGAAAATTACACAAACACAAATATTAAATTCAAACAAAAACAATCAGACTTACACTTACATAATCATCTGTTATGATGTAACTAGAAAATAAAGAATCCTGCACAATATAGAACCGGTGATATCAGCTGAAAATTTGCAGCATTATGTCTAGGCCATCGATTATCAACAATATGAAATTGTTGCACCTCAAAATACATTAAATTATCATCACTGAAATAGATCGATACCACGGGTAGCTCATTGAGCCCATCATATCATGAGTTACTCATTACAATAAATGATTGATGAGTAGCTTAGTGATATACACAATTCATGAATAAGTTAAGTCGGTTCTGCTGGTTCAATTTTGTTCGTGTATTTAACAATATTCTTATGATCCTAAGTTTTAGAGAATTTTCAAAATTTTGAAATATCAAGCATCGTTCATTCTTTCGCTCTGATTTTTCTAGTTATTTTATGAATTATCTGCAACTATGGTAGTCACTTCAGATTACGTTAACACTACTCCTACAGAAACTAACTCGTCTTCTCTTCATTGCATTCAAGTAAAAATGGATCATCACAAGGACCACTATAACTACACCAATTTCTGGAAATTACAGAGACAAACGTGTAGTCAGTACAACCTCAGGACATATGCTGATGCTTTATGCATTGTTATTACTCAATCTCAAAATGTGTGCTTCATATATAATTTCCTTTTGTGAGATACTCATTGACTTATCTTTTGCATTGACTTTTCTGCTAAAAGATTGTTTTTGTTTTCCTTGAAATGATAATTAGGTTTATTTACCGTGAAAGGATAATGTTAAAGACAATGGAAGAATTGAACGAATCTATTTTTTAAAATTATGCTTGGTGTATTCAGAACTTTAAAAAATTGACATGTTATATTCTTGTAAGATATACCTATGAAATGAAATACATCTTTTCAAGGAATACCGCTAGCGTTCATATTCAGTTGCAATTTAGTTTTGATTTATTTGCAATTCGAACGGATTTATGACAAGATTTTACTATGATTTTTAATGATTCCTTATGACAAGTCGAAATAAAATAAACACATATTGCCAGTTGTGTCTACATTTCACTGCAATTACAAAATCAGTGAGTCAAACGTCCGTTTCTATAAAAGGATCCGACGTTCTAAATGAGAAAATGGAGAAATGCTAGAAAATGTGGCATATGTATGTTACAAAGTAGACGTTTATAGGATAGTTTGTTACCACGCTTTTCTCAAGTGATTGCATGGAAGCATGAAGAAGTAATTCATATGTTGATGTCACTAAACTCTAATTGATCCATTGATTGTTATGTCCTTCTGACTTCATATTAAACTGCTATGAAACCAGATGGACAACCTCAGTTAGTAAATGAAGTCCGGAATCGAGAAAAAAACAACATTTCATCAACGTCATGTTTTTAATGCTGCATTCTCGAAGAAAGTTGTAAATTGAGGTGAATGTGTTGCATGATTTGATGTCTCTCCTAATGAAGAATAATTCAATTTATTTGAATCGGAATCGGGACAAAGGGGAGAATTTAGAGTCATGATACTTTTCGGGTCGAAATGATAACACGAGAACAGCTACTGTGATCTCCATTACATTTTTCATGATAAAAGCAAACTCGTCAATGGTCTTAGTCGCTTTGATGAAATTTGAAACTCACCACCCAAAAGTGATCCAAGTGTTGTCAGACCCGCTTGTCCAGCATGTCGTATGTTCCGTTATCATTATCACATCATTTGTGCTAGACATTTGATCTGTTTTTATTTCTTCTAAAAGCGTGTTAGATAGAACTAAATACCAATAAAATTATTTGAACCAAGAACGCGTTTGCATATTAGCGATGACGAGTTTCGTATATAAAATCTCAACGACACTAGCATTTGTTAATATTATTTGTAGTCCACAACACCTATTTTGTTTTTAAAAATCCTTGGCAAACTAAACAGGACAATCTAGAAGGATGTCGGTGGCAAGTGGATATTCAGCACGCTTAACACATGTGTATGGACTGACTGCAAAATTAAATACACTCACATCTGTCCTATCTGACCTATGGTAACTTCTTTATAAGTATTTCAAATTATATTATTACCCATTCAATTGAATCGAGCTTTTCCATGTTACACAATCATTTAAATGTTGCACAAATCTTGAAAAGAAAAGACATCCTCGAAGTTTGTGTTTTAAAAAATACCTAATATGCTAGATATTACAAATAATGCATGGGAACTAAATAACCCTTGTAATAAAAGTTTGATATGTACATATGTTTATATGCAATTTACATATAAATATCTATAAAGGACATCTGCAGACTAGGGAGAAAACGGAAGAGGAAAGGGTACGTCATTTGTCTCATTAGGTTCCTACCAAATGTTGTGCTTATTATAGTGTGAATCGCCGTCTCACTTCTTCTTAGACCACAATATATGATGGATTATTAATTTTGAATTACTTTTTAATTCAGGAGAGGCATCCAACTGTAAGATAATCAATTTGTCTTATTATCCAATATTGTATAACATAACAATTGTAAACAACAGGACAGGAGAAAAATTAATAGGTCAGAGAATTGAATTTAAAGAAAGTTTATTTATCCTTTTTTAAATTTGTTTTATTCAAGTATAGGAAGTAGGGTATTTTGTGCTCATTATTTCTTACTCTCTTTTTATAATTCAACCATTTTCTGATGGACAATTCCACAAACTTTCACGATACAAATTGTTGCGCCAGTCTGTTAAATAATTTCTTTATTGCCCTCTTTCGTACTAAATGGTATACTTCAAACAAACGGGTATTGCAGTGGTGAAAGAAGATTGAGGCTTCGCAGATTCATTGGCTAATTTTAACGTTACATTTTCATCAGTGCAAGTTGAATTTGTAATTACTTATATTATGATATTATCAGTTATAAGAATATTGCTGGATCTAGGAATAAAATGCTTCGCATATAGTGGACTAAGAAATGACTTTACTTGCATAGTTTATCGCATTTCATATTTCTCAAGTGATCAGTTTAAAATATTTAAAATTGCTTATTAAGCAATAAGAAAGAATAATTCAGATGTCTACTTAAATTATCATGCAAAGATAAAAAAGCTATGTTACCATGTAAGCGATAAATAACCCAATTTTGCTGTAATTACAAACTTTGACTTAACATTCCTTAAAAGTATCTAAATATCCTAATTGCCAGTTTATAACACTCAGTTGCTCCAGACCACACTATAATGTATCACGATGGACATAGTTTCTAGCATAATTGATTCTACCCAGCAAAAATACGTCACGTGTAAAGTAGACCTTAATGTCTGGTGTCACTTTACTCCGTTTCATTTTTATAACAATTATAGTATTTTGTCAACTATGCTTGTTGCTGTAGTTCACGTTATGGCTCTTCTAGCAAATTAAAGTAAGTGTTTTCAAATTTTCCGCATGGTCTTGCTGCCCTAGTAATTTATAAAATGTATCCTGCGGAAAAACTGAGCCAATAATTGTTATGTGCCTTTGTAATGTTATTTGTTCGGTATACGAGATATTGGTATTAGTGATTTAAATAACAAACGTTTGTCAGGGACTTTAAGATTTGATTTTTAAAAGACCTTAATCGGTCTAGTCATGAATTAAGTTAATGGCATCGTAAACTATTGAGTCGTCCTGGACTATCTATATTGTATCCTGCAGCTTTTGTAGGTTAAATTAATATAAGGGTAAATAAAAGTTTAATATTGAATATACAACAAATGCTAAACATGTACTTTTGAATAAATACGATGGAAGATTTCTTTTTGTCACTAAAACAGAAGACGTGTTCATTATTCTAATTTGAATCAATCTCTTTCATAAATGAGATATATTTCATATACATACGCTATAGATTATTTCATCACAAAACCAAATGAACACTTTTTCAAATGATTCTAGAAATTTGTATCTTAATGCATATAGTTCACATTATTTTTTATACTGAAGAACTGTTGACTATGAATACTTATCCTGAAAATAAATTTCAATTTAAAATGCAAATGACTATTTATTGTGTGGACTGCAGGGCGAACCCGTGTGTGGTGGTACATTTGGTGTTAAATGTGAAAAATGTCATTGATTGGCTGAAAATAAAGTAAATTATACACATTAGCAGGCCTGAACCGAAAGCAATTCACATTGTATCGTTGCAAACGGGGAAATCGCCTGATCATGGTGAGTAAATCAAAGAGATTTCGTATCAAAACTGAGGCGAATATACAATAATTTTTATCCTCTTGCATGTCTCCTCTTGAATAGATTATCCCTATTTTGCAACGATGTTTGCCGATGTTACGATAATATGATAGTTATTCTTGCCTATAAACTTACAATATCGTGCTTTGAAAATAAATTAACTTGTCTTTGGCCATATCTGTGCCACATTATATGCATGTCCTCGTGCCAGGTATTTTAAAGATAATTAGGAATCCTGGAAAAGGTCAAAACAGGTAAAAAAAACCCCAAGAAGCAAATCCAAAAGAGTGTTATAACATAAATGCATGAACATTTTCCTGCAAGTTTCAGGATGCATTGCATTGATGTTTTAACACGAGTAAGATCCATTTATTTCTATAATAATATGTGCCTTTTTGTAAAGAATTATTCCTCTTCGACTGTTTTCTTCCCTTAAAACTACTAAAATGATAAATATAATTTTCATATATTAAATATTGTCATATATATACACATTAACATACACATGCATATATATATATATATATATATATATATATATATATATATATATATATATATATATATATATATATATATATATATATAATGATCCAATATAATATCTATTTTCATATATATATAATGATCCAATATAATATCTATTTTCATATTAACTCTCATCCATTACCTGACCTGTTTAAGTATATTACCCTAAGCTTTAGCGCGAATATTGTGCCAACATCCTTCTGATCAACCGATAGTCTTTGTGTCGCCATATCACCCCCTTACCTGCCTATTTCATACATATAGTTTGATCTGCAAGCCACCAGCGACAAAAGGCATGATATCCTTGGCTAATGTTAGTGAGGTTATAGATAAATATAGTCAAACATCAAAATAAGCCAAAGTTTTGGATTAGTTCCTTCAATCACTATTAATATAAATAGTTGATGCAATTCAGGTTAGAGTTAAATACAAAAAGTTTACCATAAAGGAGCTTTAAGCAGCAAATATCTCGAAATCTCAAGGTAATAATTAAGAAAGGAAACTATTGTACTCATTTTATGCAAGAAAAGGTGGTGAGGTTATTGCGAATTTCTCTGCAAAATTGTTATGTTCATATAATGACTATAATCGTATTTTAATTATGTTTACGACGCGGTAAACATTGAAGCTATTGGTTATGTTGTCTCGATGATTGCGGTTCATTTAAAGAAAGAATCGACAATATCATCCTGATTCTTAACCTTTGTTATCTGGTGGATTACTGATCGTAATTTTTATTGTTCTATGTATTGCGTAAGTTGTATATTAGGTGTAAAAATATAATTTAACATCCATGCTGATAACGAGATTATGTGCTTTTAGATGTACCCTTGTATCAGTCTTATTTAGAACTATATTAATAGTATACTGTTTTCACTGCTAAAGTTATAAATAAGAGAAATATTCTTACATGGGTTTCCTCAATTGCTTAATAAATTATTATTTCATTAATTGTCGAGTAAACATTTGTAACGTATCTCGATTAGATTTAATTTTGTGGTTCTGTTCTTTTCATTCTTCTTATAGGAAATAGATAGCCTTCAGTGTCTTTTCATCATCTGCTTTAATATATGCATGTTCACAATACACGACGCTGGGAAAACAAACATATATTCAGCTCCATCATTGCCATATTAATAGCGAATAATGTTTCAGAAAACCTAGGCAATATATTACATTTCATGCAAACTAAATAAATTTTTTGACCAAACAGACACAAGTTTGTTCGGATGATCCAGGAACAATTTGACTACCTTGGATAATATATTATTATAGTTGGTGTAGCACGAAATAATAGCACAAACCCGACAGGAACATGAGGTAGCACAGGAAATTATAACAAAAGCCGACAATGAGCAGGAGGTGGCACAGTAAATAATAACAAACCCCGATACTAACAGAAAGTGGCAACGGAAGTACTAACACAAACCCGACAGGAACAGGAGGTTGCACAGGAAATACTAACATTAATCCGACAGAAACAGGAGGTGGCACGGGAAATAACAGAATCTCAAGAGGAACATGAGATAGTACCGGAAATACCAAGACAAACCGGCAGGAAAAGGGGGGGGTGCCACTGAAAATAATAACACAAATCCAATAGGAAACGGGGATGGCACAGAAAATATTAAAAACAAAAGTGGAACAGGCAATTGTACATTAAGTGGACATGGAAGCGGAACATTATCTGGAAATGAAACTACTGGAGAATGGTATAGTATGGGGACAATATTTTCAACAAGCTATAAATTAATGTTTATTGATATTTTGACTGTTAAGATCTGTTACAAATGTTTACTCGACTGATAAGATCATTTGATGATATACAACGTTTGAATATATATATATATATATATATATATATATATATATATATATATATATATATATATATATATATATATATATATATATATATATATATATATATATAAGTTTCATGAGTGGAAATAATTCATTGATCTGTAGAAAGAAATAGACCCAACAGCATAGTGTTCGAAGAATATTTATGTAATTTACCCTTGCAAATGTTCCTTAATTGTACAAATATTTATTGGTAGATATCCTGAGAAAGGCACAGTTCTGACCGTTAAAACACTTCGAAAAACAAATAGAAAATCAGTAGCTCGAGCTATGTAATCTAGATCCGTAGCACAATATTCTGTAAATGGTTATATAAAAAACTGCCTTTTACAAATTATCTAAGTAGCAAAGAATGCCGAATTCAATATCAGTGGGGGTTTTTTTCAGAGAAGAGATATGACTTTAAAATTATATCGGCATAAAGATGTTAAACATACTATTTTCAAACTAGTATTTACTAAGAATTACTTTTTTAATGTGCAATTACTAAATGAATAGAATGTAACTTTCATTCGATGATGCTTTAAGACACACGATATGTATTTTTATACCCTGAATATATATCTTTATCAATATATTCACTTTCAAATAAATATGTTATTTTTATGTCCAAAATTATAATATCTAAAAAATAATTTATTTGTATTCATTGCGTGTTTATCCTGGATATGACAAGATTTACATCTTAGATCTACCCGATAAATATATTTTATGAAATAAAATATGAAAATGCCAGGTTCTTGCTTCATCACGTGACAATCATATATATAATGTTGTACATAATTGATGAATCTCTCTCCCATATCACCTATAATTTTAGATCATATGCATGACGAAGCTTACACTTGAAAGAAAATGCAAAGAATAAGAAATCCACCAGCTCTTTAAAAAGACGATAGCAACAGGAGAGTACATAATTAAATTTAATAGCGCTATATCTACGAAAACAGTTTCCTTACATTTAAAATAGATTCTGCAATACTATAAAAATTATGAACTAAATCTCCTTTGCGTCATTAAATCTGTTAATAAAAAATAAGAAGAAATGATGTTCGATTTAGCGCCACATACATACATACATACATACATACATACATACATACATACATACATACATACATACATACATACATACATACATACATACATACATACATACATACATACATACATACATACATACATACATACATACAAACGTTTGCAACAAATACTTGGCAAAGTGTCATACTAGAGAAACGTAGATATGCATATGAATCAATTTTGAAGATCTGTGATGAGAACAGGATATACCACGCCAAAAAAATGATTTATTTCTGGAACGTCTGAAAATATTTCAGATCGCAGATCCAGGGGCATACTAGCGGCCGTATTTGGGACGAAAGCCAGTGCATTTGACAGGAATAAAATAGATATGGGTAAATCTAAGAGTAATGGTTAGGTTTAGGGTCAGTATGTGAATGGCATTTCAGAATGCATCTTCACCACGTGATTTTCCATTGAAGTTTGTTAGTCGAAGATTTCAATACATTTTGCATGTATTATATTTCACATATTGGCTTTAAGCAGATTTGAAAATAACAAGGAAAAGAAACAATTTGGCTGTAGTGGGGAAAAATCCTGGTTAGCTGATTATGCCCCCATCCCCGATTTGTCTATTGACCCATTATATGTATGATATCTCACTTTTAGGTCTTAAATATATTACCAAAGAGCCCATCAAGCAAAATAAACTATTTTTTGCGGGGATGAGAGAATCAGATTTGGAAAGAGTCCATTAAGGTAAATAACCAATTGGTCATAGTGGGAAACACCGGTTAGCTGATTATGTTTAACTCCATCTTCGATTTGTTAAGTGACCCATTATATGTATGATATTTCACTTGTAGGCCGGCCTTAAGTGTATTACCAAAGAGCCCATCAACGAAAATAAATTATTTGGCTGGGGAAGAGATTTATCTAGCTGGTTCTATCCCCACGCTTATTTGTAAAGTGACTCACTACATGTATGATATGTCACATGTACGCATTAAGCTTATTACCAAAGAGTCCATTAATGTAAAGACAATAATTGGTCGTCATGGGAGGGGACAAATATTTGGAGGGGTAAACTAACTTAATGTGGGAGGGAGAGAAATAACTAGAGGGTGGAAAAATCGGGTAGCCATCAGCTAGATAATTCTTTGCCGGATAAACTTTCAGCATGGAGGAAAGAATGGTCTGTTTAACCGAGAAAGACATTAGGATTGAGGAAATGATAAAGTGTTAGATATAACCTTCTCAGCACTTATCTTAAAACAATCCCGTAATTTGCAATTAGCTGGTCATATATGTTGAGCACTATGCGAAAGCTACATTATTCGAAATAATAAAGAATGAAAAGAATCGTAACTATATATTTTTATTAGAAGTCTAAATATGCCAGACAAATTGAGGACAATCATAAAATTGAACATTATTTCAGGGTCCAAAGTAAGTTAAGTTTAATCATATACTTGGTCAATATGGACAATATTTTTCTAAAAATATGTCCGGAATTTCTACATGGTGAGTTATACTTTTTGAAATAATCCAATTAGCAGCTTTATTACTGTGACCATAAAAGTGCGCATATACATACATACATACATACATACATACATACATACATACATACATACATACATACATACATACATACATACATACATACATACATACATACATACATACATACATACATACATACATACATACATACATACATACATACATATATATATATATATATATATATATATATATATGTATATATATATAATGATACATGAAAATTTATACATGTGGAGTAGACCCTTGAGGATCGTAAATCATTTTAGTCAGATGCTGCGAAATATCCTCATTTTCTGGTAACCATCCATGATGGAATAAATGATTTGCTTTAATGTTAGATTTTAAGTGGCTTTTAGGATAATTAGAAGTCAATGAATGCGAGATAATGACCAAATGTTCATGGATTCTATCAAAAAAGAAGCATGTTCGGTTTCACATTTCAGAGAGTTGTAGTTATAGATGGCTAGATCTTACAGCACACTAATTTGTTCGGTAGCAATGCCACCAGAAAATCATGTGTACAAGCACATCTAAGAAATAGCAACTCAAACATGCATGACTTACATGCTTGGCACATTAATGTTTCACACATTGGTTAAAGTGCAAATATGACCACAAGATACGGTTATAGATAAGGGGTCCCATACTGGGGATTGTACTGTTGCAAGGAAGCGGAATCGGAATTACTTCACAGCTAACAAACTTCATAGCTAACATAATTGTTGTAGTTGTTGTTGTTGTTTTAGGGTTAGACGCAAAGTTTCAGCACAAGATTGGCCATACATGGCGGCCAGAATAAATGGTTTGTGAAGAACCAGGGAAACCCCGGAAAGAACCACCGACACACTAGAGGAAAATAATTATATTCCTTTCATCAATGAATATTTTAACATACATACATACATACATACATGCATGCATGCATGCATACACACATACATACATACATACATACATACATACATACATACATACATACATACATACATACATACATACATACATACATACATACATACATACATACATACATACATACATACATACATACATACATACATACGCACGCACGCACGCACACACGCACGCACGCACGCACGCACGCACGCGCACATACATACATACATACATACATACATACATACATACATACATACATACATACATACATACATACATACATACATACATACATACATACATACATACATACATACATACATACATACCTGCATACATACATACATACATACATACATACATACATACATACATACATACATACATACATACATACATACATACATACATACATACATACATACATACATACATACATACATACATACATACATACATACATTGTTTGTCAGAAGTGAACAGATATGTTCGGCATACAAAGTTACCACTTCTGCTAAGTCCGAATGTTTACGATATGATAGTTTTTATAATACAAGGTTTTCAAAACAAACGGAACAACAAAGAACTATCCAATGCAATAAACTATTCCAAATGTAAAAATGCATCAGCAATAAATTAGGAATATTGCATGTGTGCACTTATAGTGAAAGAGGGAAATGGAGAGGGAGTGTATGACTTATATGCCTTTGTAACATATACCTAATTTTATCAGGCTGAGACTAACTATAATTCGACGTATTTGCTCACATACTCTCTATTACCCAGCAAACGTGTTCCAGGATTAGGTTACTAATACAATTAACCTGTTTGCACCGTGTTCATTACAACAATAAAGGAGTTGTCCTTTCGTGATGTTTATTGACCATTTTAAGGCTTTTTAACATTAGTGTTATATCATCCAAAGAAAACTGGAATGAAGTCTCTTTAGTAAGTACATTCCAATGCAGTTGGTTTGGGCTCATGACAAAACTGAGAATGCGACTCTACGGTATGCGAATTAAGAAAGCAACTTGCTTAATTCCTATTATATACAATATGGCAGTTAACGTCATATACAAATGAAATGACATGAAATGTAAAACAATCCAAATAGTCATTTTGTTTAACTTCACATTTGGCACACATAAAAACCTGAAAACGTTATTAGATCATAAGGAATAAACAAAACTTAATCTGTACTTACCTAACCAAACAAATAATGTTATGCACATATATCTTTATTACAAAACGTTATATATATATATATATATATATATATATATATATATATATATATATATATATATATATATATATATATATATATATATATATATATATATATATATATATATATATATATATCGATAAAATACATGAATGCATCAGCATGTTTTCAATATTTCAAAATGTAAATTAGAGTAAATCGAATTGGCACTTGAGCCTTCTTTTAGATATAATTTACATTCTTTTAGTAGCAGATGTGTATGCTTGGGTAAAATGGTACTTTGTGTTTTAATCCAAAGGAAAACAGGAGATAACATAATAGTAGTTTTATCATTTTCAAACACCACCATTTGCATAGCTTTATTTTATGTTTGCTTGAATGTCGTGTCTTGACAAAGTAAAATCTTTTCAACGTTTACCGCACATAACATATTTAAATGCATGACTAGATTACGTTAACAAATAATAGCCATAATTTAGCCATGATTAGAAAACATTCCCAAACAAGACAAAGTCCTGACATCTCTCTCTCTCTCTCTCTCTCTCTCTCTCTCTCTCTCTCTCTCTCTCTCTCTCTCTCTCTCTCTCTCTCTCTCTCTCTCTCTCTTAACCTCCCTACTCACCAAACACACATCAGTACCATTTGTTTTCTGATTTTTTGACTGACTTTCGATTATATTTGTTTGTGAGAGTATCAATTGTATTATACCAAGTTTAATGATGTTAAGTAGCTGAATAATAGACTAAGTAAATAAATATCTTTTCTCAAAAATGCATTTGTGTTTTATTTCAAATTGTTTTGTGTGCTCCGATACAAAACTTAGATCTATAAATGAAATTAAAGCCATTTTCATCCTTTCTTCCGCCATGTTAAAAATGTTGTGTTTATAATTGATTGTTATATACAATTCTATAAATCTCATAAGTGAGATATTTCACAAACAACTCTTGTTCAACTGTGGATTCTGATTTTTTATTTATTACCAAATTATGAGGAAGAATATGATCATAAACTGCATTTACGATACACAAAATATAAATTAAATCAGATACAATACATAATTATACACGGCACAAGTATAGCTTTATCAGATTGTTCCAATAGTGACAGAAACTTTTTGTATTTATTATTATTTTATATTTTTCAGGGGTGGGGTAACTGGGGGCTGTAATATATTTTTCAAACACTTTGTTTTCGATTATTCATAAATGTGCAGAACCCAGTGGTCAAGGACACTATTTAGAGAATTCAAAACAAGGTGAATTTAAATTTAAAAAAGAAAATATTTTTGAAATATTTTAGAGAAATTCGTATCCCAAATAAAAGCCCCAAATTTTATTCTACGCGTCTATGCCCTTAAAAGGATTTACAGAAAAGTGTAACTAGTAACAAACTTTATAAAATTCAGCAAATAATTTATTTCTCTAAAATACAGAGTTTAAAAATTTACGGTATTGCGAATTTAATTGCAAAATAATGATAGAATTGCAAAAGTCTTAACATTGCAGTTATGAACAAACTTTTACAGCAAAGAGCAATTAATTTCAAGAAGATTTTGATGTGCATGTGGCTGCCTTTTTCGTGTTATTGTACCAATAACATTTAGTAGAAATACATCAATATATTTCCTGGTTTGAATTCACTCTTAGTGTAAGCAGGTCCACGAAAAAAAGACAGAGAGAGGGACAGAATATTCTAGCTATGTATTAGTTGTTTACATAAAACAAAATCAGTAATTCAATTCAAGGAGAAAATAAACTTGATTTTGGACAAGGTTAAGTCCAATATACAATGTTACATTGCAATGGCATATGATGACAAAAGCAATTAAAAATGAAAAAGTAACTAACGTGCAGTATACATAAAATGTTTATACATAACAAATGACAGAATGTATGCATATGTACTGTTCATTAAATATTTTAACTGATAAGTTACTATTTGCACTGATAACAAAACTTAAATTTCTATACGTGTATCTTCATCATATGTGTTTTGTGGCAAAAGGCTTTCCCAAATATTGAAACTACGATATTTACTACCCATGCCATAATGCAATTAGCAAATTTTCAACCTTTATAAGACACACTATCCTCTGTATTACGCAATGCTGCACGTTTATATTTTACATTGTTACACAGAGATGTTATAGCATGTAATTGTAGGATTCTAATGTAATGATTCTTCTAAAGAGGCCCCGTCAGGGATGATATTTGCTGTTAAACATTACATTTTAACTGTGACATAAAGGAATGTTATGCATCCACCTTATACTTTCCTTATGCAATTTCTCGTAGATGTTTATGTTTGTTTCTTGTATATATATAGCTTTATGTTGCACCGTAATTTATTGCATTAAGCTGGGTTCTGCACATTTATGAATACTCGAAAACAAAGTGTTTGAAAAATAGATTACAGCCCCCAGTTACCCCACCCCTGAAAAACATAAAATAATAATAAATACAAAAAGTTTCTGTCACTATTGGAACAATCTGATAAAGCTATATGTATAACGAATACAAATCATATGTATAACGAATACAAATCATATGGCGAATAACAACCCTTTCAAGCGTACTGGATCCACCAAGGGATCACGTGTGTCAGGGATTAATTAAAATAGATGCAATAAACTGACGACGAACAGTACGAAACTAGTAACTAACTAGTTAGTTACTAGTTTCGTACTGTTCGTCGTCAGTTTATTGCATCTATATATATATATATATATATATATATATATATATATATATATATATATATATATATATATATATATATATATATATATACATACATGTGTGTGAGTGTTTGTGTGTGTGAATACATATCTGCTTAATTTGATTTCAGAGTGTTTATACATGAACTTCCTGTTACGCTTCGTACTTCTCTTGTTGGTAACAGACGGAAGAGAAAATACAAAGTCACGAAAATAGCTTGTTCCAACAGATAACCTCAGATAACAATGTATTTTACTAACTTCCATTATTCTTACATAAGTTCTCCTGAATCTTTGGAGTCACGTTTATTTTTGCAAACCAGTGGCCGTTTGTATGTGTTTTGGTCCATTTGAAACATAAAAATGTAATCCAAAACTTCAGATATTAGCCGCCCTTTCTTTCCAATGACTATCATAAGTGGATTTTATTCTGTAAATTAGTTTATCTCTAACTCGAGACTTATAAAGAATTTGAAGAAATACTTTTATTCTGAGAATAAAACTCTCGTGAACAATTTTCCTTGTAACGTGCTTTTAGCTCGCGTGAATATGTAGACCAAACTGCTGATTGAAAAGAATGTTTCAATTTGCAGGAATATCAAACAAATTATGAAAATAACAGAGTTTAGCTGTTGATCCCATACAACATCCTCCCTTAAAATAATGATCATCTCGTTAATCTGTGTAAATCTGCCTTATAAACCAGTATTTCTCACTCTCTATTCGAGTAAACAAATGGAACATGTATGTATGTATGTATGTATGTATGTTTGTATATGTCTGCAGCGATTATGTGTTTCACACAAAGCCTTAGCAAATGGAGGACCATATTGTTTGAAATGTGTGCATTTGACGTCCCGTATGTATTGTATGACAGCTTTCAATGGGTATTGTTACCAAACGAAAACTTCAAATTATAATTGTTCAGCAACACGTATGTGTGAATATGATACAATTAAATTTAAGATATATTCGAATTAAATTTTACGTCAACAATTCACGTTTCAACAATATTAATATAATTTGTGTTCCGTATACAAATTTCAACAAATGACAACAAATGAAAACAACACTGTGTTAACAAAACCGTGATCAACATACAGATTTTGATGTAAAAGTCGCCACTTCTAGATAATTGGTAAACTACAATTTTTGGACATTAGTTTCCTGCATATTTGCAAAGCATTTAGATACTAAACTACGATGGATATTAGTGCATGTAATCCATGCATAATGTGTGTTTGTCCCATGTGATCTTGACTCCGAGTATTATGTTTGCTATGTCTTTAACATTTACCGGGTAGTGTAAACAAATCTCGAAAACAAACCAATCTTAATCTTTTCTGTGGTGTTATTAAGACAACTTTTTGTTTGGCTGTAGTTGGTTAAGATGTCAATACAATGGGTTGTTTGGTTGAACGCAGCAAGTGAAAAAAAACATGTACAATGACGTAAGATCCAATGGGAAGCTTTGTTGATATGGTTCCCGTGGTGATCGGAACATATTAAAAGGCCTACTGCTTGTAGCGTTATTGATGAGCGACGCAATCTGCTAAAGAAGCGAGGTATTTGCATTATCTTATACTTGATTTACTTACTTTAGTTTCTGTTAATATTATCATGCTCATGTGTCCTATAGCATGTACCACTAAGATGCATGAATGATTGAGAGAAATTTAATGAAATTTATGTTTCTTACCAACAGTTATTTTTCATTAAACTAACACCTTAAGGAGAAAAGAATTGTTAACAATATATATATATATATATATATATATATATATATATATATATATATATATATATATATATATATATATATATATATATATATATATATATATATATGTTCCTGTATTTTTTATTGTTTATTCAAGTATGCCTAACTCATTATGCAGCTTTAGATATTCTATAATTTAACACAAATGCCATTGTTTACTATTAAATTGTGTTAAGTAGCAAAAAATTCAAGGTGCAGAACGTAATTCTACAAGTATTCCATCTCATTTTATATTACTTGCATGACCTTGTAATTTTACCGATAACACCATTATAATCTGTTGTTTGTTTTAACACTATATGAAGGAGTTTATACTATGTATGAAGCTCAATTGCAAAAGTTCCTAACCGTATTATTTCTACATTTATGATTTGTTGAGTTAAATGTCCTTTGTAAAACAAATCTTGTACAAATTCTGTATATACCTCAAACTGTTCACTTTTGGCAGATGCAGCGAGTTTCACCCCTACTCCTTCTCTGCACCATATCAACGGTGCTTTTTGAGATAGGTAAGTTTTTTGCAGTATAATTTTTATTGTCGCATCAACATGTTAGTAGTGTGGAATAATCTCAAAATTTGGATATTATTAATTGAAGAAAGTACGAATGATTTGATAGTAGTCTTTTATTTTTAAAACTCGTGCCCAAATTGCCAAAATTGCATCTGGTTATTGTGTTGACGATGCTCAGAATAGTTGTAATTATTCCAAAGTAGAAGCTGGTATAGTGAAATCCATCTCAATTTTGTATTATCCTTAGGTTAAGTTATACTGTACTCCCTAAATCTTCTGTAGTTCAAAACGATACAGAGAAATAACATTTTTAGATATGAATTACTGCACAATTTCATTTTATAGACTTAATGAATTTTTATATAGAAATATATGTTTCTGGGACAATGTTCATGCAAACATAAATTAACTTGCACTGTCGTCGAAGGAAATGCCATATAATGAAAGGAAGACTGATAGAAATTCGACTCTAAAACTTCCTATTGCGACCGTGCAGTAATCAGTTTGACCAGCATATCACAATAAGATGATATTCTGTATTATACATAAGTTATCCTTTCTAAAAAAATATATGCAATCAACTTTAATATGTGTTCCATTTTGCAATGTGACATGGATAATTTTCACACCGTTTGCATTGATTCAGATCTGGTTTTTATTGTAGTCACAAATATTGCAATTAGACTAGAAACTGGACTATTATTTACCAATTTTACTATAGGTTTCTCTGCACATAAGAATCCAGGAAGACAAATACGGACAGCGAACCTTACAAACTCAAGTAGTGGAAACTTGACATCGCTTTCTCAAATCATCCCAGTAAAACCGACAAATAATACAGCTTCAAATGGAACAGTTTTGCAATCTACAAAACCAGTTAATAATGGAAACAATGCTAACCCGCATACGCCATATGATATGCTCCCACTGCTTCTCTTTGCATCTGTGCAGATCTGGATTCTGTTGAACTGAATTGCTCAAAACATGGCTGAAATTCAACGGTATCATCCAGCGGTATTGACATGCAGGAAAAATACTTTGATGATATATTTTCTAACTGCAAAATAACTTGAAATATGCGGTCTACAAACATAATGTATGAACAATGATTAATGTAAACAAAGTTTATTACTTATCTTCTTTGGTACCGTTTGATGATGCTCTGTCAATTTAATTATTAGCCATATATAATAACTTCAAAATTCCTGCCTAAAGTCATTTAAACGAGAATAAACTGGTCTGTATAATAAATATATTCCACAATTTATGTTTTCTGCGAATATTACCAATGTATAGCATTTACTGTAATACTTTGATTTGCCGAGTTATTGTAATGAATTTATTATCCAGTTCAGGACAGGATCCAAATTATTATATCGTAATGTATCTTCCTTTTCTACTTAAAGCATTCTGCCTTAATTATATTTATTTTTCTAAGTACGCATACAATAAACTGCATAACGTTGTGTCAGTTTGGTAATTATATGAGTATAACTGACTATCCATTACTGCAAGCTATACATATGGATTTATAACGGTGACAAGTCACTTAGAACTTTAATACAATGTTACTTCTTGCTGTGATACTTTCAAAAGGAGTACAGTATCTTGTTTTCGATATATTTGAAATGATTTGCATGGTTCCTTTGTGTCCAATTTTCGGGATTGTATGACAAGAATTTGAAATCTTTGAAACACTTTTCGAAAGTGAATGGAAAATACAATTTGTTAAACAAACTACCTTTGCCTTTCATTCATTTGTATACCCATTCTGATTACTCTTTTATTTTTCTATGAATGATTATGATACAAACATAATCTGTATTTCATGCGTCAGTCTCGAAAATACATACATTAATAGTAATAAATTTCAACTATAAAACATTTTGATAATACTAAATATGAAGACATTGATGACGCCAATAATAAATATCCTTGACATATGCGTCAGTACCTTCAAACATGACATAGTAAGATTGGAAATTATCAACAGAAACGAAACAATGTTTGCGTCTCGATCAAATGTTCATTATTATTCTTGGAGTAATATTAATTACTAAGAAAGAAATAGCTAACAGTAGCTAACAAAACACAAGGAAAAACGCGAAAAGAATAAAAAAAATACGCAAATTTAAGAAAGACAAATGCTATCCGATAAAAAATAATAAAGCAATGTATAATTGTCACCATATATAATTGTCGGTTGAGGCTGTTTAATGATGTGCCTTTAATAATCTTTAAATCCGTTGGAAGATTATCTTCTTATATACTATTGTGTCCTTAGATCTGTAGACTATTTCATACAATACAATAAAATTGCATAGATATTATCTGTCATACCTTTATAACCGTACTCTTTAAATCAAATAGTGTTGTTTAAATCATTAGTGTTTTCATTTTCGATTGTCAAAAACGTTTTACACTATTGCGAATGGTGAATATAAACAATTTGGTGACTTCATTACCAAAATTGTTATATATTCTTTAAAACTGACCTGATCTCATACACTGATATATACTCTAGCATATCTGCATGTGTCATCTTGAAATGACAAATCAGATATTTGCTATATAAATTAGTAATTAAATGTTTCATTAATAATGTTTATTAATGCATGTTACGCATTATTAATAGTGAAGTTGCTAGCTCCAGAAACTTTATCTTGGCTCCATCAATGTAGCAAAAATTGAGCCACCCGCAAGCGTCATAATCACAAGGCCCAGTTCTCTTACATCCAAATAATGTTTTAAATAAATTGTAATATTAGGAGTTATGTAGGTAGTTAATGTTTATAGTTTGCGCATTAAGTAAGATAAAAATATTTTCTGAACATGGTGTTTTTTACATATATATTAATATATATTTATTAGAGTAAAATCTTTTAAATATAAAAAGATCAGATTCTGATTACCATTAATATCATTGAATAATACTGGGATGCTGAATTATCAATTATCAAAACATGATGATCATACTAGACATTCCTATGAATCTGTTCTGTTTATTACTATAATGTTTTAAATTATTTTTATTTTTCCTTCTGCAATGGACCAAACGTTTCAGGTCGATCTTTGTTTGATAGAGTTTATTAGGGTAGAACACACTTAGTCGTCTACGTATACCATTAACGAGATTTATGGGCAAATGGCCATATTGTACACGTCATAAAGTACAAATGAGTTTGGGGCAAGGACAGAAATTATTAGTTTTTAATTAAGGGCTTAGTTTGTTTAAACTTACCGAACAGGGTTCAATTTTGTTTCTGCTTGGAACTGATAGTAGAATATAAACTAGTCGTATCCATTTGTTGACAGAAATAACGTAGTGTTTTAGTATCGGAAAGGTGGGAATTATTATGAATCTGATTGGTCATGATGAGAAGGGGGCGTGGTTTAAGACTAAACCTTAAGTTTAAATGTTCCGGAGGAATTTTGAAAATTTAGTCTGCATTTGTCTGCAATAGAGAATGAATAAATGCCTATAGACTCCAGAGATTTTAATGAGTAAAGTTCTCGTCAATCAAAATTATATCCAAGGGAGAGATGTTTGTCTGAAGGATTCGACAGACAACAAAAACTTTCAAAAACGAGGTGAGATAGTCTGGAAAACAAGATACAACCCAGTGTGGGAAAGAAGAAAGGGCAGTTTAGAACAAAAGGACAGATATTTGGAACTGTTGCAAAGAAAGAATGTGGAAAGGAAGACGTACTGAAACAAATGGAACTGAAGTACAATCTAAGAGGACCTGTGGAATGGAATCAGACAACAAGTTATGCATTGATGCAAGGCAGAGTTATTCGATATACTCGGACTAGTAAATGATAATCTTGATTCTATCTTAAGCAGAATCGGCTAATCTTATAAAGTTATTTGTAATTTTGAAATAACTTATTTAGTTAATACGTGCAGATAGAAGTGTATCTTCGAACTGTAACTTTCATATCATTTGCTGGTAGAAATTTTTACTGTTTGAAATTTTATTTAATTTTGTCTATATATTATCTAAGATTACATCTTTATTCCATCAATAAATTCCTACTTTGTAGTAGCTTTATTCAATATCGGGAAAATTTCATCATTGGTGGTAACTCCTAGATACGAAGCCAAAACTAGCAAACCAGTCACAGATAAGTTGAGGAGGGGTTTACCACACCCTCGCTTTTACATACCAGATGAAATTCACTTAAAAAGCAATAAGTTAAGGTATATGAAGACTATCATACTTACCATAAACACTATGTTGCAACCTTTTCATAAAAATATTGTGTATTTATAGGTTGCTGCATTTGTATAGGAAAATATGAACGAGTTTTTCTGAGTAATGCTACAGGTTATCTCAGTCAAACACCGTAAATCCATTCAGCACTGCCCTGTGACCTTTGTTATGTTTTCCTCGACTTTGGAACCATATTTTTTACGAGTGAATGCAAACCAGCAACGACGCTTGGGGTAGTCGTTTCAATCATTCGTCCCAGATATGATATCTTGTAAAGGTTCCGAAAGCTGTTTTGCAAAATAAAACATTTGCATTTAATGAATATATGCATCTTCAAACCAATAATGCAGCGAGTTACACCAGAATTGCAGTCGATGATCAATATATGTGTGAAGAGAATAGAGCAAAACATTAAAAAGTACTGAGAACAATCTAATATAGTGCAGATATATTAATGGAGTCGTAAGCAACCTGAATTGAGCGTAAAGACCACTCTATATTCTCAGTATTTGCCAAGAGTTTTTATTGTTGCGCCACATTTATATCAGAGTCATCACAAACACTTAACATTTTCTGAATACGCAATCAACATTAGAAGTGGCATACAGGAACTGACTTCCTCTACAAAGAGACGGGCAACAATCAATATTAACATCTCCTTCCTGTCGTTATATATATATATATATATATATATATATATATATATATATATATATAACGTAATGTAGGTCATATATTTCACATTAAGTATATTTGTCCAAAAGACGAGATAAATGTAAGATTTGGGGAAATAGGTTCATACAATGAAGATGATGCAAAATCTTACTTAAGAGAGAATTTTATAGAGAGAAGCAGTTTTTATTAACGTCTTCAAACAGGTTTTAACGATACGATTGATTAGAGAAAATATATTTATCTCCTTAAGAAATGGTCGTTTCACCTCTAAAACGTACGCGTTTCTGTTCTAATTGCTCTTCTTAATGTACGTTAAATTATGCGCTAAGGAAAATAATTCATTACTTAGTTTTATGACTGTAATCTATTCCAGTCATTATTTTGCATAATGAAACAACATTAATTGGAAACTTTGGCAATATAATGTACCTTCCCAAATGGACATTCGCACATTTTCTGCTTTCTATTCATTCCAATAATCCAGTAACACTTATAAATGGGGACAATAATTATGCGGTAGAAAAAATTAGATAAGAATAATCAGTTATATCAAGTTCAAAGTCTTAAGTCATGACTTTTCTTACTGTTGGTTTCTTTTCAGTTCTGTGTTCTATACGTATATGTTGATCTTCAGTAATTCACCATCCATTACAAAATTAGGCAATACAAACAGGATTCTCGCTATGTTTAAGTTTTAACATCTTAAATATAAATCAATGTCAATAATTGTAAAAATATGATCTTCTATAATTTATATTAAATTACTCCAGATTTTTATACAAGCTTGCCTTTACTTTAACACACCTTTCAGAACCTAAACACATGCATCTTTTACGGGCTATTTATACTCAGTGTTCTTTCGTATTTTGTTTGGAAACAAATGCATTATAAGGGTTGGCAAGTAATATGTTCCCTTGTTTAGGTTCTCTCTATTATTAATTTCAGTTTCACTTTAGAACACGGGATCCAATTGATGGTACAAATGTAACCAAACCTGAATGCATATTCCAGAACAATTTAACATAGAAAAATTTGATTTAACTTTCACACGTAAAAATATATTATTATGTGTTCACTTTTCAAAATTCAATACCTTTTACTGTATAGCAATAAAATACGATAACAGAATAAATATTAGAGAACACATAAATAGAATCTGCATTACATTTGTAGCTCAAAAATTAATTCTTGCTGAGGCAAAGTGTATCACAATCTTTACTGACTCGATGAAGTCATTCTTCTTATTTTCTTGACCACAGTGATAATTCCGCTGTTGCTATTCGGACACTTCCTTTGTGATCAGATATGATATAAATGTTTGGAACATTTCTAAAATGTAATTTATTGTGACTGATTATGTTGTCCCAGTACAAACAACATTCTTAAGTCCTAGACGTTTTATGCCTAACCTATGAACCTAAGGTAAATTTAAGATAAAATCGTATTGTATTGTTCTATAGAATGAGCAAACTCATTAGCTTTGAATATGGAACAATTTGAAATGTAATGAAACCACCGTCTTCTGTTCCTGCATAAATATGGGATATAATTGTATATCATGCTATCAACACTCATATACTATAATATTGCTAAATATATCGTTTATTGTCGGTATTAATTTTGGAAAAGAAAACATCGCTCATATTATCATTCTCCATTAACTCTATTGTAGATTAAATCTACCCGTAAAGGAATGTATGTAAGTATGTATGTATGTATGTATGTATGTATGTATGTATGTATGTATGTATGTATGTATGTATGTATGTATGTATGTATGTATGTATGTATGTATGTATGTATGTATGTATGTATGTATGTATGTATGTATGTATGTATGTATGTATGTATGTATGTATGTATGCATGTATGTAGATATGCATGCATGTATGTATGTATGTATGTATGTATGTATGTATGTATGTATGTATGTATGTATGTATGTATGTATGTATGTATGTATGTATGTATGTATGTATGTATGTATGTATGTATGTATGTATGTATGTATGTATGTATGTATGTATGTATGTATGTATGTATGTATGTATGTATGCATGTACGTATTTATATATGTATGTATGAGTGAATGTAGGTATGCATGCATATATGTACATAAAAGAAACACTGCATGACTTTTATATCAATATAATATATATGTAGTAATTCCTTGCTTATCAATTGATGAAAGTTGTTTGTTTTTCTTACATATTACTATAATACATATGAACCTACTGAAAACTTACATTAATTGATGAATTGATTTAGGTTCTGTCATTCTGGGATACATATACAGTCAAACATGATGTAAACTTTTTCCGACTTTTAAAAGTAATGATACTGAAAAATATTTCTCTCTTTGTGTCTCTCTTTTTTCGTTTGAGGTTTTCTTGTTGGGCGTTTGGTGCGGTTTTATGGTGTTTATGTCAAATGTTTACCAGTGCATATTCTTGTATATTTTGGTATCGTTGTCAGAAAGAGGCGGGTCAAGTTAGTTAATTTTAGTGGAAGTAATTGCTATAGCTAAATAAAGAATTATAATATCCTAATAATTTGTTTGAGTTGTGCAGCCTATAAATATAGCCATCTAACCGCAAATTCACTTTATGGCTTGGTTTCAAACACTAAGCTGCCTACACAGTTAATTTAAGTTTGAAAACATCAAGCTATCATTCACCCATCCCCTTTTTAATATGGTTTCAAGCCATGTAACTAGCCACCAACAATCCAAATAAACTCAACAACAATGTGTTGCAAAGTAAAATTGTAAGAGACACTTATTGCATTTTGAATTAAATCAAGAATAATCACACCGATACTAGTTTAAGTCCAAACAATTTTTAATGAGGTTTCAATAGTTACAAATATTGTGTCTATCGAACTTCAATGGTGGCTTATTTATTTAAACGAATAATTGCAATAAATATTTCATTTTGAGTTATGCCTGTAAACAAAATTAAATGGATTCCAGAGACTAAAATATGATAGGAAAATTATTGCGTTATCAAATCAGTATTTATATACATTTTAACTTGACCTTGATGTTGGTCATTCCAACTGTAAATTCCAATGAAATCGTAATAAGTCTGTTTCTAAAATATTATACGTTTAAACAGGACCATATCAACATTTTCTATACACATTACAATCGTGAACTGAATTTTGGCTGAGTAAACATGATTCTTACAAGTGAATACTATTATTATATGCAATCTACAGTCATTGAATATGTTATATTATTTTTATCAATACATCCCTTAAAATGTCCAAAGTGTACTCCTTTACAATGATTTTCCTAGTATACTGTTGCATCAAAGACGTCTACACTTTCCTTACTAACCTTATTTTTATATGGGTCAATGATGGTTATTCGTTCATTTAAGAAATTCGTTTAATTCTGCTTCTGAATGGGTTCTTTAAAAAAATATTATTTATACATCTGACATTTTTGGGACCTTTTTCATTCATTAAACTGTATAAATGTTTGCATATGATGGAGTAAATACCTTCCAGATAGTTATTCAGCTCATACATATACATAGTTCTCGTTACAAATGAAATCAGGACAAATTTTAAACAACTTCCAATTTTTAGGATCCATTTGATTTGATTAAAGATAATCAAGTGTGACCTTATTTCAAGCTGATAATACATGATGATGTTTGTTCTATCTAACGTACAGTTTTAGGGGGTCTTCTTTTCAATAGTTTTTTCCCCATCAATCATATGTACCTTTCACATATGATAACCGCTTCTCAGCCAGATAGTTTAAATGCAGATCAGACTTGGTATGGCCCCGTTTGTAAATCTTATGTAAGAATTTGTTTGTTGATTATGCAATTGTTAGGTCTTAACATAACCTTCTTCTCTCTGCTTGGTTATGAGAAGGAATCTTCGGCTCTGGATTGGAGAGGAAGAGAGAGAAAGGAGTGATCCCTTTAAGAGTAAGGTGGCGCTAACAGTGGTACATCTTTGGGGAATTTCCGGTAGCAATAGGTAGCGGGAATCGCTGTAAATATGAACAAGATTTCTGACTTTGGGCTTTAATTAACCTGAGTTCTTAGATAGGCTCGGCCTTATATGTTCCAAAATGACGTAAAACAACTACGTGCCCCAAATCAGAATGCATTATTCTAAAGATTCCGAAATGGCGTGGAATGTCTACGTGGTCCAATCAAAATCGTAAAGAGGCTATCGCTTTTGTTCAATAACATACGTGTCCAAATCTGAATGTCCATTTTAAGTCATTTATTGTAAAGAGGTTATTGCTTTTGTTCAAGTCTTAACATGGATTATGGATAATTTGGGAAATCGTCTTTTTGTTCCACTCGCAGCATCGATTACACTCGTAACATTGAGCAATACCTGATTTGTTCGGCTAATTAATTTTGTTACAGTGAAGACAGCGAGTAATTTGTTTATTGTTATGAATTCTGAACCCGTATATTGTAGGAGTATGTTTGGGAAAAGCAGCCCCCAATGCAAGTTGGTTCCAAGCTATGAAATTGAACAAGGTTATCCAATTTTGTAGCTAATCTCATTCTGTAAGTAACAATGATTCGTTCAGTTGAAAAGAAGTGAGTGATTCGTTTATTGTTATACTTCTGAATCAGGCGATTTAGTATTAAATTTGTGAAAATGCGATCTCCACGGTAAGTCAGTCCCCATGTCATTCAAGTCATTGAATTGAACCAAGCTATTCAATGTGTAACTAATCCCAATCTGTAAGGACCAACGTAGTCCTATATACTTTTTAATTCTTCTACCCAAATTTTATATGAACCAACATAGTCCTATATCCCTTTGTTTCTCTACCCAAATTTTATGTGAACCAACATAGTCCTATATACCTCTTTTGATTTCTCTACCCAAATTTTATATCCAAATATAAATAAAGAACGGATATACAATATACTTATTTGGAATTATACTGAATCAAGACTTCCAAACAATACCTTAAATAATTTTCCAAGAAAGAGCAAACCATTGAATAGCGAGTGGAACGGTGGCCGAGTGGGTAGAAAATCCGCCGCGGATGCTAGAGGTCGCGGGATCGAACACCGAATGAGATATAGCAAATACTTATTAAAATTGTACTAACAAACTACCTCGCCAGGCGCTCAGGGTTAACACAAACTGCCTCGCTAGGCGCTCAGAGTTAACAGGTCAGTGTTAAGACTGGTCGGCCTGATGTCAGGATAATGTGACTGGGTGGGACATCATGCTACATGTCTGCTGCATGATGCCCCCAATGCTAAACTGCCACACTGCAGTCATCTTAGCGATATGACTGAAAACATTTTAAAGTTATGTAACAAATCCAAAACACACACATACATTTAGTGGTAAGGTGTTAATCACAAACATAGAGAAACAAATAATAATGGAGTGTAGAAACATAGTGGTCTGACGGCACGTACGTTATAAGGGAAACTATTGACACATGGATAGATATTTACATACAAAAACACACACACACACACATATATATATATATATATATATATATATATATATATATATATATATATATATATATATATATATATATATATATTTCTATATATATATATATATATATATATATATATATATATATATATATATATATATATATATACATACATATATAGACGTAGAGACAAATTGCTTGTTAAAATGCTGGATTTAAATCATAAATGATATGTACAGCCATAATCATAGTTCGGTGTTAAAAATATGATTTATCTTTCAGTAAAAAAAATAAATGGGTAATTTACTGTTAGTAAGTTACAACATAATATATTTTTTTACTTAAGCCCTCATTATGATATCGCAAATATGAGAAAACGAATCCTTGATACATCTCTGTGTAGAATAGGAGTATTTCACCCTTGGGAACAAATATTTCCATCAGTCTCTCGGACAAGCTTCATACTAGAGACGCAGTGGCATCAAGTGGGAAAATTGGTGATGCGAGCAGGACATACAATACATTTAAGGAGAGCTATGTCTTAAACATTAGCAAATATTTGCAATCACAGATTCACGGGCATTTGAAGATGAATGCATTTGACATTAATGCATTTGACATGTACATTATGAATTTGGATAACTGTTCCGTAGAGATTCTATTCTGGACTAAATGTATGCGCAGCCCATTGAGGATAACATCACATAGTTTGAAGACGGAAGAAGAAGAAGAAAGTAATAGTTAGCTTGTGACGAAAATGATGCTTATCCTCAACCCTGTCATCTATTGTTGTATTAGAACACACAAATAAACATCATACGACAGTGTGTAAACTATAGACATATGATCGAGGATCGAACTTAGTGTTAAAATGATTTTTCCAGGAATTATCGGCAAGGAAGACTTATCGATGCCTTCATTAATCCTGTTCAGTTAGTCGCGAAAATAATATTGGTTCAGGAAGTGATGGGGTTATCAGCTGCTTTTGAAGTGATTCATGAAAAAAAGGTTTTCCTATAGCAATAATGAAACCCCAGAGGCGGTAAAGGCAAGAGAAATACGATAACCTTAGAAAACAGTAAAAGATATAAGTACCCTAGGACGACATTGGTAGCAAATCTGTCATCTTAGTGATTCACTTTTTGCAGTTTATGTAAACTTAATATATGCATAGACTTATGAGAATAAATATCGGCGGAAAAATCACTGCATTATTATACATTTTTCTCTAATATCAGAAACCATTTCTTCCAACTGCTTAAACCGCTTTATCTTATCGTGTTTATTAGTTCCATATGTATTTATATCGTTTTTGTCTGAAGCAAATAAAGACGACGGTTAGATATAAATATTTACAATCATTTTAGGTTGTGAGTGCAGTAAAAACTAACACTCACATTTTAAGTTAAGATATTGTTTTTGCTCTTAAAATAAATAACAGAGAAAATGAAAGACAACAGGCTTTGTAGAATTTAACAAATTATTTATATCACTAGAATATAAAGGGAAAAATTAGGACGAAGAACAAGCGTCGTTGCGAATTAACATTCAAAAACATCCTATAATTACAGACACAAATTCTAATAATTTAAATTCCTGAATAAAATTCTGTAAAATCCCGAACAAATACAAAAGCTGATGGCGATAACGTCTATGTTATAGCTTACAGAATGTTGATGGATCAGCACTCTTTTTCTGAATTACAGTAACATAACTCCAGGTTTGAACTCAATATAAATTCCAGTGAATGTCTCTATCCAAGACTTTATCAGAGCACGTTTTTATTTACATAGAAAATAATCACTTGAATTCAATAATTTGAAGACAAAAATATAAATCCCAAATCGACACAACATAATACAACTTGTACGTGCTACATGTTAAAGCACCAATTACTAAGTCCTCACAATTACAAGATTATATGGTGCTTTTCGTGACCTCAGGTCACAATTAGCATTTATTGAAGAAAAACAAATTCCCTAATCGAAAATGACCATCTAGATTGATCCTGATGTTTACAAAATCAAACTATTACATGTGTTACACTCAGGAAAATTCCAGAACGTAGACACAAATAAACATATCTTCTTCTTCTATTAATAATGACCATGATATTAAATCCATACACAGAGAGAATAATTTAACTATATATGTCTTTTTCACACAAAATAAAACAAACATGTCAATCAGGTCAAGCAGAAACGAACTCGGTTTTGGATATGGTTAAGTCCAACATGAAATGCTATATAACAATAACATGTAATGAAAAAAATAATTTGAAATTAATAAGCCAACAATTAGATCAAGTACACATAACAATGTATTGCTAAAAACTAATAACATTAAACAAAGAAGGCAGATTAGTTTGAAAGCATTTAAAAATGTGCAATCAACGTAAGCACCTTGCTCGATAAGGTTGACAGTTCTCTTTTGCACGTTTGGTCCGCCTGATTACCGTGTGTGCTGATGTAAATTAAACTCGACTTTTCTAAGGTGCAATTGTAAAAGTCAGATACATTTTCATACAACCCACCCGGTGATCTAGGAACGTATATTAATAGCAATTAACTTATTTATTTTGCGTTATCCGAACAAATATATTTAAGACTTTAATATAGCTTTCAAAAAGGCAACAGCTTTGTGCAGTCTATACATCAGTCATTCTCGTACAAAAAGCATTTAGCCACAATAAATCAATACTTTACAATATAGCATCGCGAAGTTTACAGCTGCTTATCACTTACCGTCAAGTCAATCAGAAGGTCCCGTTGAAAGTGAAACGAAAGTGAAAGCATTCCTTTTAAACGAGTTCTGCATAATGTCATTTCATCTATTGCATAGTTGGGTTTCTGTTTATATTTTTGCATGGTTTTGATGAACTAGGGTTAAAATAAAGCTTCATTTTTTGTACATAAGAAGAAATCATATGGCTGGAAGTGTATAGAAGATAACATTATTTCAACACCTTTGCAATTTACCTATGAAAGTTGCCCAACCGCGACACTTTCCCCAACAATGAAACTACATCCAAATTCGTGACACACTAAACTAATCATTGATGCAATTATACATTCAATATATTCGAGCTTAAAAACGAGTTCGAATTTATTTGTTGTTTTTTATTGCTGTTTCTTGTTGTTTTTTGTTGTTTTGTAAGGTTCTCTAGATTATACTGCCAAACTATTATCCCTGATGCAACATTATAAATTTCTGTGGCACTTCGGCAGCTAGTGATTCTTGTACACATTCTAACGTAAAATACAGGGGATGCAACTCCGATGCATAACAATAGGGAAATACAGGCAATGGCCAGTTGAACGACAGTAATGGAAGATCTAAAATTTATTTTGGTTTATATTTTTAAGAAGCATCTCCTAAGCAAATGCTTTTATCTAAATTCACCAGCATCTCTGATGTATTCACTACTTAGAATAGTTAGGGTGTATGGAGTGACGTGTTCCCTAGAGGCACTATTCCGAGTTACTAGACGTGCCTTACTACATGCTCTTCTGATAGATTCTCTTACTGTGATAATAACACCCAAATTATTTAGCAATGTTGGTTTGTATCCTAAAGTCGGTACACTTTGCCTACAAGTGTAGAGTTTCATACTTTTGATATTATTCATGTGAACATATCACTTTATGCGATTCTGATTGGTCCAAATAATCCCATGAAATTATTATGCAGTGTTCTCTTTACTGATTAGCTGCGATCATGGGAAACCATTTTTAACTCCGCCTTAAGGAATATTTTGTTTTTACTGAACCTTTTTGGCCACCGCCTTTTTTTATTTACTCGTGAAAGGGCATTAGGATAGAAATGGTTTCTTCTGTTTCAATATTGCCATT
>JAEAOA010000915.1:0-47476 GCA_016746295.1 Potamilus streckersoni
GCTGTTGCGGGGCATTTAAAAATCGTGGGGTTCATAGGCCGGTGCCTACTCTGCCTGTTGTTAATCCGGCACTGGGTGTAGAGGTATTGTATAGTACTCCTCTTTCTCTAGTTGGTGTGTTGCCGCTATACCAGTCAGGCATAACGGTGTTTTTATACACCGAAATTAGACTCTACTATCATTTACAAGATATAACGGCCAGTATTATTACTGTCTCAACTAAATGGCTTTAATTTGCATAAGTACACAGAGATTTATACTAGATATAACCACCAGCATTATTACTATCTGAAGTAACTGGGTTTAATTTGGATAAGTACACAGAATCATACTGGACAAAACGACCATTATTGTCTCAGCAGTTATCTTTTAATGCTTTTTTATGCATATATGATATTAAAAATAGCAATTAAAATAAATTTGCTCTTATAAACTTGGCTGCCTTCCATGGAAACGCTAGAATACATGTACACTGCAAGGAGCAATTTTAGTCACATGTTTAATACTGTATTATCAGGTTGATATAGAATACATATAGACTGCAGTTGGTCATATTAGTTATTTACATAATGTATTATACGCTGCATGAACAACATGATTGGATTGGAGACATTGAACAATGTTTGTTCACATTGTACTTTGTCTGTTCATTGTAACTGAGGACTAACTATAAATAATCCAGACGTTTATTGTTCTAGACATCATTTGATGTATTACGATTTTCTGATCTTCAGAAAAGTAATAGAAAAAGTAGGAAGCCACTGCTTTTGTAATATTACACAGTTACGTTGCACTCCTAGAATGCAAAGTGAAAATGCTAAACGAAATGTACATTATATTTCCAAGCCTGGAATTGTAATGATATCCCAACTGTCTTTTGTTGAATTACAGTAATAAAATCTAAGGCCCCCTTTTCTGAAATCACTAATTCCCAGTTAATGTCACTTTCCAAGAATATAATAAAATACTTTGTATTTCCAGAGAAAAATAATTGGAATTAAATAATTTCAGTCCAAATCAAACACTGAACACAACAAATGACTGCGAATCAAAATCAAGCACGAATAAATAATATCTAGATGAACAAGACTGCAAAGCGTTTTAATTGACCTAAGTTACAATTAGCGTTTTGCTAAAATGCAATTACCTAATAGAAACTTTTGGTCTATAAGATTCAGTAATTCAAATTAAAATAAAGAACATGGTAAACATAATGGCCTTACCTCAGACTAAGATAATGATCATATATATTTGTGTTACACTCGGAGGAAGACTGGTTCTATACATGTAAAGAGTCTACTTGATTTTTGACAAAGTCAGCTACAAAATGCAATTTTACAAAACTCAGACTATAATGAATAAAACAAAAGCAGCGCAAACTAAGTAAACATAACACTTCCCCTCATAACAAAAAGAAAGATTTATTTTAAATATTTGTAAAATATTATGCGTGATACAAAATATAAAGACTTTTGAATTACAAATATGTTACATTTAGCAATATAATAAATATAATTCTTCAATACACGTGAAAGTGCATCTGCCTTGTTGTGCTTGATATCAATATTGTTTTCCTGCCACATGAAACTGCACTTTAATAATCTCTTAGTTTTGTTTTTCATCTTTTCAGTGAAAGTAAGTTGGCTGCGATCACCGAATACAATAATTGGAGAAGGGGCTGAACTAATACACACTTCCAAGTGTTACAATGCCAGCATGACCAAATTTTTCCTTCTCGAATGAGTAATAATATCTCTTGTGTTTAATATTTTTAAACATTATCATACTGGATAATCTATGCCATTTTTCCTTCTTGAAATAATACTGCACCAATTCAATATCAGGAGCATCAACATACTTTTTAAATGATTGACTGAAATTTGGAGCGGAAAGTAGTGCACTCTAAAGTATAGCTTATAACCTATCCAAAGCCTTATGACATTTTTTATACCATATAGCCTACTCAACAAATTTGTCAGGAGTTCAGCATTTGTGGAAAACTTGGACCAAAATTTCCGATATTATCCAGCCATACCCCAAAACACATCAGTTGCTTTTTACTGATAGGCACAGGTATTTCAATGATTTTCTTGACCTTAGTATCTATAGGTTTAACATGTCATACAGTATGTCGTATAAATGTAACATAAGCATGGAAAAAACTCGCTATTTGATAAATTAATTTTCAAAATCGCATCACCCACTCTATCAAAAAATTCCGAATCGTCTCAACGTTTCTGGCATGGCTGCAGATGATAAAGTGAGCGTCAAAATTATTTAGACCAGATTTAATCAAGCCAGCCATTCATCCACAATATCATCACTTTATATTGATAAAGTCCATCTAGAGTTAAAGATACCGAAATTTCCTGTGCCATTTCCGTCATTGAAGTTTGCCAGAATCCTTTCAAAAGGACAAATTTTGTGACATATTTAGTATTTCTAATTGTATTAAAACAGTCATCGCTTTTGACTATGGAATTGTCTAACTCAGTTTTGGTCCAACTATTCACTTTTATATGTTCAGAGCAAATGCTGCAAGTATTATTTCGTTTCGGCACAATAATACAAGATGAGTTCTGGTCCGTTTTATTCGGTTCTATGAAATCATTCTCTAGCAAATACCAAATTTCTGTTGTCAAACATTTGTTTGGGAGGGTTTATCTTGTGCGGATGAAGTTTCACGGGTATATAATCTACAGTTTCAGAGTTATGGTAAATTTTATTTGCTAGTGTTGGAACATTTGACAATAAGTGCTCAAGTAAAAGCTGTTTAGCTGGTGAGCGCTACCTATGGTTTCCGTTTCGTAAATAGCCATCTGAAACCTACAGGAGATCTCATGACTTTTTTCATGTATGATGATATGATTGTCAGTTTTCACCTTGATAAGAGAATGAATAGTAAAATGAAAGGGACTACCAAGGTAAAAGCTAAATACCTGATAATAAAAGTAACTGAGAAGCTCCTGTGTCCATTTAAACTTTAATAGGGATTTTATTGGCAGATTAAGCCATGAACGATATAGAACTTTTATGCATTAATGGTTTCGAATTTTTCTTAATAAAATCAGACTGTTTTTTTAACTGAACAAATTTGTTTCTTTTAATAGACAATTATGACCTTCCCATCTTAAAAATAAGAGCATTTGGAATAGGTCTGTCTTAATTCTGTTGCTTAGTTTGCAATTGGTACAAACCAATTTTCTTCTTGCAATAGGCGCAAGTAGGACAAAATAAAAATTCCTGATCAGTCTTATGAGAAATTTCATTCCTAAAAGTTGGACCTGACATTTGGAAGCGCTGGTAGCAGACTGCAAAACCTTTTTTTCTTCTAGAAGACTGATGACTGGAAGACGTACTGAAAAAATTCTTTGTTGCTTAAGGAATCATCTTTAGCTGTACGAGTGACATTTTGTAGTTTTGATCTTTTGCTCTTCAAGGCAGGTCTTAACTTTACTACCGTCTTAACTTTTTGACTGACCACCAAGTATCAAATAATTACTCTTTTGCTCATGCAAATCCGAGATTTTTCCAGGTTCCTTTTTATAGTTCCTAACACTTTGTCGATATGCATCAAGTACCAACCCATAAACATTCAAGATGCATTCCTTAACTATACTGATAGGAAATAGATGTCATGAACTTTTACAATACGTGCACTTTGTACTAACAAAGTACAATGATCTCTTGGCCATTTCAGTTTTCATAATTTGCTTCAAAATGAGGAAAATATTTATCTATGTATCTTTTTTTAAAAAAGTTTTACTAACCTAATACATCAAAAGCTGAATGTGTGTATAGTGTTGGAGTGATTTCTTCTTGTCAGCTCTAATTCTATTAATCTAAATTGAATTTCTCTTTTCTTTTTCTCTTTATATATATATATATATATATATATATATATATATATATATATATATATATATATATATATATATATATATATTGCAACTCTATGGTCTTAAAATATGTAATAGAAAAGAGTGAAATTTTGACAAAAGATTTATTTATCTAAACTTAAAAGTGACAATACGAAAAAAAACGTACTGTATTGCGAATTAAATCTTAAATAATCATAAAATCACTAACACAAGTCCTAAATAATAAAGTTCTGAATAATGTTTTGTGATATTACAAATAATTTGCAATGCAGCAGGTGTCAATTACCTGTAGTAGCTTGTAGTCTCTAATGTATCAATGACCTGAATTATAATGATGCTCCAACAGTCTCTTGATGAATCACATAAATAATCTAAGGTTTCCACGTTTGAATTCACCCTTTTTTATTCCCAGTTACTATTATCTTTCCAAGAATATTGTCGAGCACATTGTATTTCCAGAAAGGAATAATTTGAATTCAATAATTTCAGTCCAAATCATACACGGAACATAACAATTCAACATGAAGGTCTTTTGGCACGATTATAAATTTCTAGATCCTCTACTTCACCTAGAATGCAATTAGCATTTTCTTAAACAAACTATTACCTAATGGAAACTTCAGTTCTAGAAGATGCTGTTAACTAAAATTATAATACAAAACACGTAAACATACTGTTCTAGACTCAAAGATAATGAATTCAATATTTATGTTATACTCAGAGAAAGATTGGCTCTAAACATCCAAAGAATGAACTTACTCTTGGACAAGGTCAAGTTCAAGATGCAATTTTGTATAACCCATACCATATAATTAATAAAATGACTAACAAATTAAACATGCATAAGACAGTAGAACTTACAACAGTTAATACACAATATCTCCCAACAATTCTGAAATAAAATATCGGCAAGTTGGGTAATACAAATTTTTCAGCGCTGGCTACTAAGGTCACTCTCAAAAAAGTTTGAAACGTGTATTGCAACAGCGAATATTCACTAACGCAACTATTATAGAAAATACCAGACGACGTTATTAAACTGTTGAGCAAACACCTGAAAATGCCTATTAAATAATAACCAGGATTGAATCTATTGCTGTTGCGTATCTCGTTAGAGTAAACAAAGTTTAATATAAACTATTAGCGGAATTTGCAATCAGAGAAGAAAGTTTTCCCTTTTTATTTCAGTACGCTGACTGATCCAACGTAGGCATCTCGCGCGAGAGCGTTGTGATACGAATAACAAGCCTAATGAGAAACGCTGAATAACAGGAGTTATTGGAACCACATCTGGTTGTGAAATAACTGGCATCGGGTCACAATTAGTACTTCCAGTTCAGTACCGACGAATACAGTTCTAGTCTATTTTTATAACATTTTCCTCTCTCATTTTGGTGGAGATATATGAATTTTATTGGTTCATTTTTGGTAGGTATTTAACTAATCGTTTATTCCTGTGAATTGTCTGTGTATTTAGGTGGCAATGCACAGTGAGTAATAAAGCCTTGGTGACGATTCGCAAGTGAAATATGATCCATTGCATGTTGCTATGTTTAAAATCTATCCTCTCAAAAAGATACCGGTGAACCTTTGACAAGAACTTCAACGTGAAGTCATCTATGAAGGTATTTAGATTAACATATGATTTGTATTGATTGTCAAACAGTGGAAAAGTTCAGTACTGAGAAACAAATGAAGAGAATATATAATAAAATTATTTGTTTTATGGCCAACTCCCCCTCATCCACTACAACTGGTTGCCCCCGATGAACCAAATCCACCACAGCAGTACCACAACTTAAACATTTCGCTGGTGAGCTAATACGCAAATATGAAGACATCCATGAATAACTGACATACTTAAATGTTCAAGTATTATTGCCGAACTCTGCCTAAATCTGAGATAGTTTTGTGCGACTGCAAACAAATTAAATATTGAAATTCCTACATGAGCATGGCGAGTAATAATTGCACGCTTTGAAGGATGGACGAACAAGTCGTGGTGCAGTCGCTGCTTGATTTTAACTTTTACAAGAGTACTGATATAGTAGAGATTTACGTGACAGCCATTCCACAACCTGGCAGCCATTACACAACCATAGAAACCCGACAGAAACGCTACATTACTATTAAATATTTTTCCTGGATTTCTATCACTGTTATAACACTCGTTACCTCAAAAGTTACCTGCATTTTCTTATGCAGTTTAATCGCAAGTCATCAGAAAAGAATGGGTTTTAAATCGCAATCACGTGGTTACATGGTGATAAGCCTATAATTTTAAACAGTAAAGGCTTTGAAAGGATTCTCGAGACGTTGGATCCACGTAGGATATTGACGTACGTATCGAAGATACTTGCTAGCTGTCATGCATATTTGTCCGTTAAAAGCATTTTGTGGGTGAAACTATACACGAACACTAGAGTATGGTCCGCCGAGGACATTGCTAAATATATAAAACGATGATATTCAATGTTTTAAATAGGCAATCTTGTCCAAATTTCATCCGACAAATGACACCACAAACCAGCCAAGGAAATATCGGCAAGTTTGGTAATATAAATTTTTCAGCGCTGGCTTCTAAGGTCAAACTCAAAAATGTTTGGAACGTGTATTGTTGTTCATGCGTTTGCTTAAAATTTAAACAAGCTCTAATCCGCTTGAACTATTCCCAGATGTGTAAATCAAGATTCGCCTGAGTGGACCTTGACTGTTGTCAAGTGATATGAATAGTTCAGGGTCGCAATTTTATATGTGGATAAATAATTTTTCTCTGTTTAACGAAACACGATGCATCCATATATGAGGCACATAGTTACTTGACGACCATGAATTTTACCGTTGTTGAATCATTGTAAAACCGCAGCATACGATTGCCAGAACTTGATCAATACATTCCATAGTTTGCAATGGTGCAAAGAAAAATGAAAGCCCCTTGTATCATATGGAGGGTTTACAGGTTCCAGAAGAACATCCCAACAACAAACAAATACAGTTCAAGTTGCGGCATATGTCTCGTGCGAAACGTTTTACACTGTTGTTAGATGTGACAGCATCTGGAGCCACCAATATTATATCGTTGCAATGACTCGACTGAAGTGTTTTGTTAATCGCTCGAGGTAACGATGAAATGTATCGGACAATATATATCTTCGCCAGCAGACACTTATGACCAGTGATGATACTAAAAAGTTTCTAACAGATCATTTAATACTAAAATGTCAGAAGACGGTTCTCCTCTCAACTATTTCTGTTCTTTCGTCGAGGTCACATATTGCTAGATCTGTTATGGTTCAGCTGATTTCAGAATTTTATGTTCACTATCACTTAACCGCCTCGAATAAGAAAATAAAAAAGTTCCTTTATTGTTTCATTACCTTTGTGTGTGTGATAGCCAGCATTATCCTCAGCATTAAACACCATTTATCGTCATTCCAAACAATGTGGCAAAATGCATGACGTTTTGGATTGGTCAACTACAATTCACCGACTCGCTTCAGCCGCATGAATTCTAACCTGGATAAGCTGGTGATCAGTCTTGCAGGGAAAGGCAATGACCGTTGGCAAATAAAGAATCGATATGATGGTGCATCTGAGTTATGGAACACTGGGTTCACTCACCCACAATTGAGTATCCATACCAGTATACGAGCGACTGGACAAGTTTACAGAAATTCAGTGACCGATTATAAACGTGTTATACTCATCTGTCTCGAGATGTAATTTAAAAAAATAAGATTATTAAAATTTATAAACCGTTTGGTCCACATTCAGTTACCAAAAATGTGGTTGGCAGAATTGCGCATTCAAGTGTTGCAGCTGGGAGATGACCGACTGTTGGCGAGACTGCTATTTGTGTGTACAAGTTAAGATCCCGCACATTACATTACGCCACCAGGATTGTTATGGGATGGTGTCCTGTTAAAAACGAAGTCGAACTTGAGTTGCTCGCACAATATTGACCATCCTCTCTTTATGGGTGTAGTGTCCTAGGTGTGTGTGTCAGAAAAAGATTACTGTGGTAAATGGCAAAATGTATGGTTTGACAGACCAACCAACAGAAGATGAGATTTATCATATAAAATTGTTTTATTGCTTATTCCTATGTTTTATTGTTGGTCGATTAGTCTGCTCCTCGACGAAGGAACAAATAGTTGAGAGGAGAACCGTCTTCTGACATTTTAATCTGAAATGGTCTGTTCTTAGAAACTTGTTTTAATTTTAAAAATAGAATTAAAACAAAACAGAGCATAAGGTCCCAACAACACCATTACATATACAACAGTATATATGTCTAATCATCGGAATAATCTTATAAGATATTGCTCTAAACATTGTTGGGTGCCATTAAAACTAGATGATCTCGATATTGCATCACATTAGGGGTCATGTAATTTCTCTCTCGAACTGAGAAAACTGGCTATTATTTTCCACATGCGTACGAATTATTCCGATGCTGATCGGAGACATCCGTGGATCAACCAAATTCAGTCGAAAGCTGGAGATGAGATTTGAAGACCTCGCAATATTAAACAGAAGATGTTAACACCAAACTATGTCGGATACAGTAGGTTATCCTTATATAACACGCCGTTATAATTTTGCGGTTGATGCTAAGCACTACTCGTAGCAGCAATTACGAATATTTTGATCAGCTGAAAAAAATGGGCCTACCTCTATTCAGTCCTCTTGAATTGATTTAACCGTCTAGTGAAAATGTTATTAGAATAATCGCTAAAGGAATTTGTCGATTGTATAACAATCACTTTGGACCACTCCCGAAAAAGAACCTAATTACTCGAAATTCGTTGTTGACTGAATCAAGAGGGTGGCACATCTTAATTCTAAACTGAACGTTTGAACATCTTTTAAACCTAACATCTTGATTATTTCAATGAACGGCTAATTTTGATAGATCTTTTCAATAAATCATTTTCTTCCTTACATACTTTAGAATGGAAGAATGGTGAAATTTCCGAAACAAACATCAGGTACGTTGGCAATGAAATAGTAATCCTAGACCAGTGTTAGATCTACTGGTCTAGGATTACTATTTCATTGCCAACGTACCATGCTTCTGTTGATCTCAAACGTGCAATGAAAGAACAGTTTTGCTGATGGTGTATATGTCGTCATCTAGTATTAAAATGGATTGATACATTTAATTAGTGGATAGATACGCATTTTTTATCCATTACATCATCTTATATTTGTAACATTTATGAACGTCAGAAAAAGGAAAAAGAATCATGAAAGCTATGGACTTTAGTACAAGTTACAAACGTCACATGTCATAATAAACTTATTCAGAAAAAAGAAATTGAAGTTTTGATATTAATTTGGCGTATATTGCATTGTTTCTTTTGTCATGCTCCAGAATTTTCTTTTTGGCGAGTTAATTGGGTATAAACATTACCGGATGTGAATGAATTAGCTTCCATTTACTTCACCCAATCTTTATGAGCCCTTCTTTTGTCCATTGTTGCCAGTTGTCAAGAGCATTTCCGATTGCCTGATCCATATTAAGATATTTGTAATTAGCTAAGCGTCCTAGGAACAACACAATCCGTCTTTCTTTTTCTGTCTCGCGTTCTGCTAACTGTTGATAGATGGAGTAGATTTTCATGTTACGTTCATTTGGTACAGGATAGTATGGGTCACCATGAGAAGTGCTGTACTCTCGTACAAGTGTGGAATAATAGGACCTCTGATTCAAAAATTGCTTGTATTCCACAGTTCGAGTATATGGCACTCGCATACTTGGCTCATTCACCACACTTGCTGGCTGTATCACTGCATCTGTCTCCTCAACTGTAACTGTAAACTCATCGAAATGTATGGAACGATATTCCAGGCGATCTAATCCTCGTGAGGCGAAGTAGCCATCTATTGGACCAGTGAATACTGTGCAGTTAATACCATTGAAACAGTGCCGTTCTTGAAAATAATCGGTGTTTAAGCGAACTTCAATTTGAGGATGATCCAGTAAATGCTCAAAAACACCTTTGTAACCGCAAGAAGGTAGCATCTGGATGGAATCAGTAAAGTAGCGGTCATCATTATTGTACCTTAGAGGAATACGTTGTAAAACACTTGCGTCTAGACATTCTGGAGGCTTATCCCATTGTTTCAGTGTATAACTATAAAAAAAGTCATTGTATATGCGATACCCAAATCTGGCAACTGCAGATTCCATAGAATTCTTGTAAGGTGGTTGAACTTTAATGGTCTTTGTTTCTGCGTCCAACCAACGTTTCATGTCATCTTCATTTTGAACCGAAGGATCGTACAGATTTTGAATAGTTTGTATACAGACTGGTATAGGAACATAATTAAATATATCGTTGCCAGATCCTGGGTATACTTTGGCAAGGACTCTGTGCTCCCACGGTTCCCAGCTTCCAAACGCCGATATGAAATTCCATACTTCTTGTCGATCAGTATGAAAAAGGTGAGCACCATACTTGGATATACGAATTCCGAATTGGTTGATATAATCATAAGAGTTCCCACCAATATGATCACGTGAATCGATCACAAGAATTTTCTGTTTCGTATTATCAGCTAGAAGTCGTGCAATAACTGAACCAGAAAACCCTGCACCAACGATTAAAGTGTCGACATTCATTGTAGGCAAATTAAACCTTTCTTATGACAGCAAAATTCTATGAACTTTGAGAACAATTTGGCAAACGTTCCTAACTATGAATAAATTAGAATCTAATGCCAATTCAATACCACTTGAGTTTCTAGATAAATACAATTCAATGCGTGTTGTTGCTTGCAGATAAATAATATTCCGAGAGTTAAATATTTGTTCGCATTAGACATCAAAACACTGTCCGGTTGGTTTTTCAGTGAATTAACTAAACTGATCAGTGCAGTGAAATTTATCAGAGTGCATTTTATTTTTGTGCCATCTGCATCGACATCTTTACAAGATCATCCGAGTGTGTCAAATATGTGGCGTATCTGCAATCGAAAGGAAGTATTGGTTGGAAAAGTAGGAGATAAAATAACCACTTTTAATACACAAGGGCCCTCAGACCCACTATTCTAGTATATTCAGAGACTTCCGACCCCACAAAAGTTTAGTAAAAACATTGGTTTCTAAAATATATTTAGTTTTTTGTTTATATCTATTTTTGAAAAACTACAGCTTCTAACTCACCCCTGTAAACTGCGTGGAAAACTTACTAAGAAAAATTTTCAAGGACCACGGATGATTACAAAACATTATACAAATTTGAACTCATCGTGGTTCTGGGGACCTTTGTGAGCTAGTAGTGTCGGTATTTTATCTCCTACTTATACTGGTTTAATACTAGTATAAGTAATTTTCTTAGATCATTTTTTATATACAAGATGTACTATGTTGCTTAATAGCAGTACGACCATAGAACACTCATACGCTTACATACCTATTAAGTCAAATCATCAGCTGCTAGAAAAACAAAATCTGTTTCTTTCTCAACAACAAGATAACGGATGGTCTTGATTCTGGGTCGTTATAAGCTTTGATGATGCTGTTTTGAAGAGATCAATCATTAGCGATTTGTGCTATAGCAATATATCTTTACTCTTGCTCCATTATTATTTATGTTATACAAAATTTAACAAAACTTGCGTAGTTATTGGGTAAAAACTCAAACGCCGATAATTATGTGCAAAAAGTTTCTCATTTAATTTAATAGTCATTGGTTACTGCATTTGTACGGGAAAATTTGAACAACTTTTTTTCGGATGGCTATGCTGTACGATCTTGGAATCTGATCTTCCTGACATATTTAACAATAATAACAGTGAATTAGTAGGTGAAAAATTATTTAAAAATGCTAAGTATATACGTATAATAGATAAAAAGATTAAAAAAGTTAGTCATCAATTTTTATTACATATCAAACAAACTTTTTAATGAAGATAAAGAATTGATATCTTATTACAGCTAATATCATAAGTACATTGTGCTAAAAAAAGCTTATTCGTATTATGGCAACATTATATTTAATATCTTATCTGTCAATGGGATTAATAGCAGATGGTATTATATCAGCTGCTATTTCGTTGAATCCGTTTCTGCTAATTATATCAGGTGTCGGAGTTACAGTACCTACATGTTTACAAATTATAGAACCTTAATTTGAAAACAAAACTGCAGATATGATTATAGTAAGAATATGAATCAGTTAAGGACTTTTTGCGAGGAGAAAATATATAATACTTGATCTTATTTAGGAAATTAAGAGTTAAGGATGATATGAACATTGATATATTTCAAACACAAAGGTTAGCAAGTAGGAGGAACAGTATAAACAAGAGTATGATCATGATAATGTTTTGCAGCAAACAAAACTAATATTTAACCAATACAAGTAGGAGATAAAATACTTACACTTCTAGCTCACAAGTGTCCCCAGTCGGTGTAATATCAGTGACATGGACATGCATAATATGCAATGACGTATTTGACGCATGCGCGAAGGGAGTTGATCATTTTATAAAATCACATCAGAACTGCCGTATAAGGTCATAATAATCAGGTTAATATGTGAACCTGCATCTGATGAGAATCTTTCAGAACTTAAGTACCATTCTCTAGTCTCTCAATTCATGGAAAATCAATGTGAATAGAATCCTTATGTTCAGTTATATACTGGTGAACTTGAAAACAGACTATGATAAAATGTAACAGTTCGGAAGTGTCAAAAATGCACAATAAATATTAGAACAATAAAAGGAAAATTATATTTGAATGTACCACGAGCCTCTATGTGCGCTGGCTCTGTTCCAATGCAAAGCCCGTGAGCTCAAGGTAATATCGGTTATCCCATCGTAAAGCACTTTGCTTGTGTAGCAAGGAGTGATCGAACTCACTGCATCTAAATAATGTATAATATAGATAATCCACCCTCAGGTAATACTGTACATAGAAACAAAACCCGAGTACGTTCTGTTCCAAATACTCATGAAGAATAAATATAGAAAATTCCTCAACAGTTACTAGCTTTAAGCTGATGTCAAAGTTTGTGAATTTTGACTTTTTTACACGCACAGCAATTTTATGAAATATTTTGTCTTTATTTTCACATACATTGAGGAAAATATTCCCTGAAGAGTTTGCTTAAAATCTAACAACACTTGAAACGATAATAAATGTTGCTAAGATCTTGTCTCAGTTAAAACGAACACCGGAAATCGGCTTAAGTTAAACAGATGTTTCATATTAATTTTTAAAAGTACATATTTTTCTTATTGCAGTAGCTAACACTTTTCTTTTACTTTTAAAGGAAGACGAATGTTGTTTTTATTCCAATGAGATGATTGCAGTTTGTATGATTCTAGGTCTTAAACTATGAAAAGAAATTATATGAACCCAGCATTTTACAAACAAATTATTTATTCCCTAAGTTACAAAGTAAAATTCATGAAACACTTAGTATTGTGAATTAAGTCCCTAATAATCGTAAATGTCTTATCACATGTCCAAAAGTATAGCATGTTTGGAATTATTTTTATAATCGTCTTGGATGTCCAGATGTACCAACAGTCTTGGATTAGTTCACAATAATCTCTAAGAAAATTTTAGTCCAAATGTCAATGGGCACTTTGTAACTCCAATGAAAAATTTAAATAAATAATTCCAAAGCCATATTTATACATATTTCAACTGACGTAAGATGAGTATATTATGATGCGAAAAGTCTCGAGTTGTTGTTCCATCATAATCTTCTTCTCATTTCTGGCTATGAGAAGGAATTTATCGCTACTTTAAGAAAAGCCTTGACTCTTGATTAGAGAGGAAGAGAGAGAAGAAGTTCGGCTCTCTTAAAGATAAAGTGTCACATATGATGGTGTAGATACGGTTACATCTTTTTGTGGGAATGCTTGGCTACGAGAAGGTACCAAGAATCTGTAAAATACAAACAGACAGTCTATCTTGCTTCTGGACTTACAAATTAAATATACAAGGGATTTCTGCCTTTTTATACTCAGAGTTTTAAGAAACACGCACGACCTTGGTTAAAGTCACGCATGTCCATGTGTAAAATTCAAGGATGCCCTTGTTTCTAGTCCAAAAAGCAGAGAGAGATCTAAAGGTTTGTCTCTTAAGCGAATGACCTTTAAAGTCGTATGATGCTTACATTTGTTGCAAGTGAGGCCATTTAGCTTCCATGAACTTTTAAACAAGACAGTTAAACCAGACAGTTATAAATTTGCCGAATCAATTTGTGACAGTTTATAAAGACCGCGGGCTTTTACAGGTAAATCGTGTTATTGTTCCATTCGCTAAAAAAACTTTCGAACTGGCCCCCCCCTTTGATCCTACATGCCAAACCTATTGCTGTAGGCAATAATGACAATATACATTAGTGTGACCGACAGGTTAATTCAGTACATATGAGCAGACTGTTTTTTCTCTAATATTTTCACATAGTCTAACACAACTTATATGTTATTATTTCTTTTAAAAATTGATATCTTAATAAGTATAATGTTCTGGAAAACAAATAGAAAATTACACTCACTTGTAAACAAGGTTAGGCCTTGAGCTCAAATTCTAATAAATATCTTGCATGCTTACAATCATCACAAAGCCAGCTATGCAATAACGTCCATTCACAACCCTCAGTAACGGATAGAAATCAAAGACTCAATGTAAGTTAAATATACATAACACAGCTATGACTCATGGAATGACAGTATTAGTAGTAGAGAAGTATTCGATTATTGTGCTGTTGTTATGTATTGATTTATATATATTTTTAATTGTTTTGATTTTTAAAGCCTGGTAGAAAATACAAGACTTGGAAGATGTTGGAGCATCTTTACTCATCCATAAAACAACATACATTCAAATTTTAAATAACTCGTTTACCGTTTAAAATGAAGTATGAATATGTTTTGAACCAATAAATACTTCTCAACAAGAAGCCATTTCTACACTACTAAGTAAACATTAGAACATAATAAACAAGTGATGTTCTGATACACATCTATCACGCCTATAAAACATTATGATTTTTACAAAAGGAGACTGCACCAGTTATGTTTTCCTCAAGGGTCACCAATGCATATTCAAAATTCTCGATCAGGAAATGATATCCTTAACTGCGCCGTCAATCTTATATTATGTACACACCGCAATCGGTCTTCCTGTTTATATAACGCTTCCTTTCATCAATGCTTTCACAAAACTCATACAAATTCGACTGATTGACAATAATAAAATATTCAATGCTTGCCGCATGAAAGCATCTTTGGTCACCAATGCTTGCCGCATGAAAGCATCCTTGGTCACCAGAACATTCTTTTCAAAATAATACCAAAATAATACTAACTTTGAACATATGTGGTACTTCGCGTGTTTTCATGACTCGTGATATGTTAGCCTATTATTCTGCAGTTGTCTTGGAAAAGATGTAATTTTATGCATCGGGCTATGGAAATGGAATGCATTACTTTAGACTATTTCCGTCAGCATGTCAAGCAAGGAAGGAGGCAAGGTTTATGGATCGTTTTAGAAGTTTAACTTAAGAATGCAACAAAATGGCACGATAAATTATTCAAACATTATTCAAACTTAACCGATTTTAAACAGTAAAAAGTTTAACATTTTATGTATTTAATAAGTTATTAAGATGAAAATGAAGAAGAATGGATTGGAAGTAATACATTTACAACGTCTCGTATATTAAAAATAAAATCTACTTTATAATTTTTGTAAAGATTATATGACATGATATTTATTGACAATCTCGCTTTAGCTGACAAAGTGGTAAATAGAAGATAAAGAAGGCAGGTGATATGTCAGAGATTTGTGTTCAGTTCAAGGTATGTCTTCAACCATGATTTTTAGCTTTTAAAAATAATTTTTTCTGTACAATGTGGTAAATTTAATTTACAACTCTACGCATTATGGTAAATTTATGCAATGTAGCACATTTTTTGTCGTTGCCAAAAGTGCAGTGTTGGATTAAAACAATTTTCAACGAGCACTGTAATCAGTGACACCGTTAATTTAGTTGCTTCTCTCTTAAATAAATTGCTTTCACAACGGAGACATTATTTTCATTTGGAAAAAGGATTTGTTTTATGGTGCATTGTGTAGGCTTTGTAGAAACCGTATAATTGTCATATCCCTTTCTATTTTGTATATAGTTTGATTGTTATCTGCAATATTCAGCTAGATTTTCTTTCTATTTTTAAATGTACAACTTGGTCCCTATCTGAAATATTTGACAGGCAGGCCTAATATCAGCACATCTCCAAACCAAAGAGATGTTTCTCGTACTATATGAGATTTGATGTAAGGCATCAAACGATTGTGAAAACAAATCCTTTAGGCTTGCCAACAACTGGAGAATATAATATATTTATAGTGACAATACGTGCTGATGAAAAGAAATAATTTCAATTAAAACGTGATCTACCACTGACTTACCATATATGATTGACAAGTATTTGGTGAGTATCACGATATTGTACATTTACAACGATAGAACAATCCAAATTGTTCCTGTATGATTCCAAAATATTGGCAAAAAGGATAGAGAATTATTTATTCTGACCCTCCTGGCAATAGTAGGCATGTTCACCTCTAGTTGTACCACATGCTATTTCTGTATCTATTCTGTACCAATATAGCCTGTATTATTATTATTATTATTATTATTATTATTATTATTATTATTATTATTATTATTATTATTATTATTATTATTATTATTATTATTATTTTTATTATTATTATTATTGGAAGCAGTAGCAGTAATCGTAGTAATTATATGCAAATATGTAATGCCATTAAAATGACGAAAACACAAGAAACACATAGGAAGCCACAATAAAAGTACACACAAAATGGAAGTGATTATAATTCACAGCCAGCTGATGACGAAATCAAAAGACTTGTTATAAAAATGCACACAAAACTGAAAGTGATTACAATTCACGGCTGCTGATGACGAATTCAAAATACATTTTATAAATGCACAAAAACTGAAAGAGGTTACAATTCACGGCCTGCTGATGACGAAATTAAAGATCAGTTTTAAAAATACAAAAAATGGAAGTGATTATAATTCACGGCCTGCTGATCTTTCTTAAAAATATCGATTAGATCCTACTAAGAACGTTATTTCGGATTATGTTTGACACAGTTACCTTGTATATGTATTTTTAATAACTGACCCATGATCATATGGTGACTTTGTAACTAATTATTAGCCAAAAAATCCCATTAGATTATTGGATGAATTAAGACGTGTTCTGCCTTGCAGTTCTAAAATAGCCTTTATTAACAAAACACCTATTTAAGTGAGTGGAGTGCATCTGACTGTGCAACCACCGTAGCGTTTCATATCACGTCATATAATATAATAATACTACCTGAAACTTCATTTCTGTTTATCTAGTTTTTTTTCTCCAAAATACTAAATTTTATTAGTTTTCTCAGGTCATGGTTCTGATATGTTGTCATTATAGTGTTTAATGAAGCATAAACAAAAACAATATGCATGGAAAAATAATGTACATTCCATTTTGAATGATATTCCAAAGCATGGTTTCCACGCACATGCAGCGGATAACATGAACTTTGCTCAGTGTTCATATATGTACATTATATGTACAAGATATGTACATGGTATATACAAAGTATGTATAACATTCGATATTTTTCTCATCGTTATCATAAAAATTACACTATTCTTTTTAACACACTTGACTTGCAAGAAAGGATAAAGCAGTTTTCACCTTCATTATAGAAAAACGTATAGTCTGGTATCATAAAATATTATTGATGCAAATAAAATGATATTTTTACTTAAGTATTGCAGTCAATATATTAGCTCTGCGAAGGTCGCCTTGCCTCACCCTGTATTGTATAATAATTATTGGAATGTTAAAAAGTCAATGTTTGTTGAAATTAATTCCAAGTATTATGGGCAAGCTGAAATGTTTGTAATTAAAGGTGTCGGTACAAAATATGACCGTTGACATGTTGTATTCTTTACCTTGATATCTTGAGATATTTTCTGAATTTCCAGTACCTCTAAATTGCTTGAGTTTATTTTGTCGTTTAAGGTAAGGAAAGTTTTAGAATAATTCAAACTTACCTAGTGATGAAGATTTAATTCAGATATTCCTTTTTATGTCTCAGATGAGAAAAATGTCAGCTTGATGAAAAACAAAGTAACCTTTAAAAACTGCATAAAAGGATAGTCATCGATCTGCATATATTGTTATCGGACAACGTGCGCGACACACGAGTCTTTTACATGTGGCCCCTCCTTTAAGTTAGACGTCGCAATACGTCATCCAGGGCGTGACCTTTAGTGTTCATTTGCATAGCATTCTATAACCGTAGTTGTCTAAATATTACAACTATACAACAAACAGCACAGCGTGTTATGCTTCTTTCGCTCAGTGTTGACCGAAACGGTTATACCATACCATACAAAGCCCCTCAAGAAAATGATAATTGTTTACATTTAGAAAAGTAAAATCGGGAACACAGCAATAACTCTTTTGACATAGCCTGGTTGTAAAATGTCGTTCCTCATTACTCATTTATCCTTTATTCAACACGGGACTATGAAGAGATAATTACATTTTAGTGTACTTAATGACTGCTAAATAATATCCATCGACAGAGAAATCAGATGTGAACCGGGATCTTTTGGCAGCAGAAACCATATATAAGTGAAAATTTGAGGTATATGAATCGATGATAAGCAAATTTTCATTTGTTAGTCTGTACACATGGACGGGGGTTATTAATATATTATTTTTTTTTATTACTTTGGAAATGATTAATCAGTGGAAAGATATCACAGATCTAGAGAATATAGAAGTGATAGCCTACTGTCAAAACATAACCTAATGTTGAAATAATGTTTCTATGTGGCTGGATCACAATTTGCTATAACAGTATTAGTATATTGTATTGCTTGATACAAGCACTGTATATATAGAATTATCATTAACCTACGTATCCATATCAACCTAAACGACAGGGGAGGTCAATATGTACACAAAACTACATATGTGTTTTGTTCTGACTCAGCTTTAAGATCCAGCTTGATATGATGTTAGGTATACATTTGATGTGAAGCGGTTTATTGAAGCCATGAAAGAAAAATATTCCGTTAATGAGCGCAATGCTTATTTGATGAGAATGATACAATAGTAATACTATTAACACGCGTGTCTGTTTAAAAGAAATACTTGGGAACAAGATATGAGAAGGTATTCCACTTTTAACATGTATATGTTGTCTTATTTACCATTAAGACAGAAGAAATATAAGGTATATTAGTGTTAAATGGAAAATAATCCAAGGAGTTGAAGTAGCTGCCCATGGGTGCTTATTGTATCATCTTTTCACATACGAATTAGTAAAATGAATTCATGATAAATAAATGGTAATTTAAGAATAATTTTCGGATTGCAAAAATTAGATAGGTGTCTTATTCAGTATTCAGTCTGTGTATATCTTCATACTATTCTATCAGAGAAATTCCTACAAAAAGGCACATTCACTTGTCTTTAGAGCTTCACAAAGGGAAGATTCCATTCTGCTTACTTTACCTATTCTAGTAGTTGGGATTTCATACTTTACAATAATAAATACCGCTCCAATGGCCTAAGTGGTTAAAGAGTCCACCGCAGATGCAAGAGGTCGCGGGTCATTCGTCATACCAAAGACATTAAAAAATGGCACTAGCTGCTGCCTTGCTTGGCGCTTAGCATTAAGAGGTTAGTGTTAGGACTGGTTGACCTGGTGTCCGGATAATGTGATTGGGTGGGACATGGACTGCGGCACAATGCTAGCGATCACTGTAAACTGCAACACTGACATCGTAGTTATTCGACTAAATTGAAACGTTTTCATTCTTTGTGGTTGGTGGTACTTGTCTGATATATTGCTTATACTTTTTATGGTCCAAAAAACAGACCCCAAAAAGCGTACAGTGCGAAGCTCGTTGTTCATTTCTTTTTGCTCTAATCAATTGTTATTTAATTGGCATTTTATTCATATTGTGTTATGGATATTGTATTTTGGACTTGACCTTATCCAAAATCAAATTTATTTTCTACCTGTCATGAATAATTGATTTTAGTTTTATAATCAACATTATTATCTCATCTGAGTTCAGAACATTAGAAATTCTACATGAAATACCATGGTCTTCTTGATTTTTTTGTATACCATATTTTATAATTCTAGCAATAGACCTTATAACTATAACATTATATCTTGTAAGCATTTCGAACCCTCCAGATGATATTTCGCACTGATATCGAGTTCTTTAGAAAATAATAACTGAACTGAAGTCAGGTAGAGGACTATATTATCACGTTTATCTAAAAATTATCCATTCATGTTTTAAGATCTGAGGAGAACAAGATGTATTATGGTTACGTCCAGTATTTTGTTTGTGACTGCTATTTATTTATTCATTTTATTTAATTCAAGTTATTCTTCTCTGAAAATACAAATTGATCAATAATATAATTCTTGGAAAATAGAGACATGAATTCCTAGTGAAATTCAAATGAGGATATATTTTTAAGACTGCATTATTGTGATCAAACAAAAAACAGTTGGCACGTCATTACTATTCAGGCCATGACAAACACATTAACTCTTACAGTATTGGATTTATTTTTGAACTTTAATTATTACACCTGTGTTTGAAGATTATTTATGATTTAATTTTCAACATCATACCTTATGTATTACATTTTCACTTTGTATTTTAGGGAAATAATATGGTTGTTGAATGTTTGAAAATCATGTTGGTTTTTGCTATTATCTGATACGTAGTTTAAGACTATAGAGATAGGCAAAAATTCTGCCTTTTGGTCGGTAGGTATATTTTCGAGTAGGATTTGGAGTTGACTTGCAAACTTTTACTAAGCTTTACACCATTGTTTGGGCGTACTAATTTCAAACCAAGCGCAAAGTAATTCACTTTTGAAAGTAAAGTTTGAGTGACTTTTGACAACGTAAAGTTTGAATGGCTATGAAAAGAAAGCGAATTTTAGATTCAGAGAGATGGCTATGAAAAGAAAGCGAATTTTAGATTCAGAGAGACGTTTACCGAGGGGGGGGGAGAATAAAAATACCACTTCAGTTTTGACACAAAACGTTCAAATGAAATAGTTTCAATTTCAACCGGTAACTTATCATATTTGTAATTATGTTTGTGGACAATTCATTAAGGTTCTGCATATCAGTTAGATACGGTTGTGCGTGATGTTACACGTTCTGTTAAGTGCAATTTTTATAACATAGTTAATGTCAACGTCAACCATTGTGCTCATTTGAGGGTACTTGATGCACACTAAAATAGATTTACAATTGTAATTGTAATGTCTTAAGCAAATATTTGTTCATGGCAAATAAATAGTTTAGTTTCAAGTCGATTGTCATAAACGAGCTGAAATTTATAGCTTCTGCACTTGGATTCCGTGCTGATTTGGTTTCAGGCAAGAATGTTTAAACATTTCATTATTTGTAAAAATCTCTTGCTTTCCTTTACAAATATTACTAAATTATTGTCTCGTGAGATCTGAAGAAGCAGATGTTACTTATCGGCCCGTTCAAAGTAACATAAAGAAAGAGTGAAGATAACAAGCTTTGTAAATTTTAACAAAAATAATTTATTTTCCTAGAAAAATGAAAAAATTTAAATATGTTAAACAAGACTTACGGTTTACAGAAACAATTCAAATTGTTTTTTCTAAATATAAACATAAGTCCTGTAAAAAGTTCTAAACACAGTCTGCAGTTCAGTTCCGGTCCGAAATGGTGGATGATGACGTCAGAGGAAGGCTAACAAAAAGATCCAGAATTTACACAGTAAATCACAGTTGGTATTGTTCTGTTCAAATTTATAATATTTTCGGAAATGTCTTTGTCCAAACCAGTAATGTTGTTCTCCAGGAAAACAATTATTTAGAAAAATGTAGTAAAATTAGCTCCTCTAACAAAATACATGTTGTTCTACGTAGACATACGAACAGACAACTTCTAACACAAAAATACCCTTTTTAAAGTAATAGAAGTTGTGTAACTCTAAGATGTTTCAATAAACTCCAAATCTGACTGTGAATGACTCTTACGACTGTTTGTCTTACAAAATACTTCAGCATATAAACAAAACTAATACGTCGTTTGAATTATATGCGCACCAAGGAATCATGCAATTTTGAAATATTTCTGGACATAGGAAAGCCTGACCAAGTATCAGACAAACAGCAGCAGGGAGGGTGAACCCTACAAATTTTTGCGACAAAATCGATTAAAGCCTCAGAATGCCAAATGGAACCTTCCTACGAAATCTCATATTTTAACCAAAAAAAAATTAAAGACCCCATTTTACAAATGGAGCCTTAGCGATTTTGTCGCAAATACATTGTCATAACCACCCTCAAATTGCTGCCATTTACGGTCGCAAATATGTTGTCATTTCACCCTCCCTGCTGCTGATTAATACAAATTATTTAACCGATATTTGTTAGCTTTTCACAAACAGACTAATCGATAATACTTCACCACGTAGATCAATCAAATTATTTGACTGATCGGTGAGTGTAAAATTAATTCTAGTTAGTAAATCATTTTGACATTGCATATAGACTGGATTAGTCGGATTTTCAACAATTAAAAATCCGGGGGGTGCTGTTGGTGAAAATGAATAAAGAATGTAACCTTGTCGGGCTTGATTTGATTGTTCCATATTAATTTGATAACTTCCTTCGATTACATCACACGTTAAATTAAGTGCGATCACCGATGAAATATTCACATTGTTCGGTGCGATATGTCTACCGTCGCCGTCGGGAGAATTATTATAAGTGAGGATAATAGGCTTCGGCTGGCTATCTTTCCATGATTGATAAATTTTATTAAATCCTTCGTCGATGGCAGTTCTGAGTTTTTTCTTTAACTCGGGAACATTATATCCTGGTAATTTATAATTTGGATTTTCATTTATATTTTTTTTATAATCTTGAGCTGAGCTAGTTTTTGAAATCGGGCTATTTTCATCAGTGAAGAGATTAGTAATCCTCGAATTAAATATTTCCATGTCATCGATGATTTTATTACCCGCGGCGACTACACTAGTAAACTCAGCTTGTGTAAGAAAGCCAGATCTTAACGACGGTAATAGCAACAAAAAATCATTATTTATTCTATCAAGGATGTGATCTTTAATGTCTACAAATGTTGGACTTGTTTCATGTATTTCCAGAATTTCACCTTCCTGTGGGATATAATCATTAAAAATGGAATTCTCCACACATCTTCACCATATTGATTCTTATATCGATATCTTTTTGTGAAGTTTATATCCTCGAATTTTTTATAAGTTTTTGATGGATTTTCAGGTCCTATTTCATCAGTGACGTAATCAGATTTTACAGGCTCGGGCGTGGAATTACCAGCACTTCTAGGTGGATCTTCGGGCCATCCTAATACTGTTCTTATTGAACTGTTATAAATATCTACAACGTACCCAGGAGAGCCTATTTCAATTGTAGATGATAGTGTTGGTTCATGAACTGTTATCGCAATTTTTGATTCTTTTTTAGTAATGGATTTTATTCTACGTTGTAATTCATTATTAATTTGCTCAATTTGATAGGATCCAGTTGGTATTGAAACAACGTTCCAATCTGGAGTGTCATCTTTTTTATTCCTATATGCAAATACCAGAGAATTATTAGGTCTCTGACCGCCAAATGGAACCGATCTGATATTAGGCCAACTATGATACACTCGTAATTTTGCCAACGCGATTTCCTTTACTGAAACAGGTGAGGGAAAATTCACACTGAATTTAGGGTTTGTTGACGATATTGATATCATGCTTGTTTTCCGCGGAGTGGTATTTTCTGCTATCCGCTGAAGTAGTTGAATCTCTTGCGACATTATTATTATTATTTACAATGTCTAATTTTGCAATAGATGAAAAAACGCTAGCGTTTTTAATCGTAGTATCATAAATACGTATCATCGCGGAGAATTCGTCTTCGGTAATTATCGTATCATCAATCGATGATGACATCAACGAGGATAATTGTGAGTAACCGTTAGATACTGCTTGATGTTTTACTATATAGTCGTTAAGTTTTTCTTGAGAACACGATGATATTTTTTTAGTAATAGCATTTGCAATTCCGGCAAATGTTGTCACCGCGGAAATAGCAATTGGGACAGCAATCGGAGCTACCATTGTTACTGAAGATAGTATAATACCAGCACCGGCCATTATACCAGATACCGAGTATACTGTAACATCAATTACGGTAATTCTCCTGCGATACTTTTTAATTTTTATTTCATATTCATCAATGAGTGTTTTGAGTTTTGTTAAGAACTCTTTGACTGTATCATAGCGATATTGCGATGACGGAATCATATTATTTTAAAATCTCAAGTGGTTTCTAATTGTTAAAAATTCTAATTTAGATCAGCTACAAACTCCATGTACCATACAAATGATGTCTTATTTAAATTAGGATCAGTGCTTGTTATTGTAAATCGTTTGTATTCATCCAGGTCAATAGTCGTTGAAATCACGTTGTTGTATCCATATGAAGTCGATGATGATATATTAAACTGATTCAGTGACACTATTGTTAATCGATAAATACCCTTCTTTGACACAGTGAGAGTTATTGTATTCTTTTTAGGTTCCCAATCTAATGATCCAGAGAGAACTGTGTATATCATATTTATGATATTCCTCTCATGAGGAATCTTTATTCTTTCAAGTAGCGGAAGATTGTCTGTTTTAAATTTTGTAATATCCTCGATAGATTTTTTAATATTATTAATGTTATCTCTAATAATACTAAATCCAGCATCATTAATATTTTTAATATTGGATTTAATTTCATCAAAATTGGATTTAATTTCAGCGAGAGATGGAGAGGTTACCGCTGGTGTTCCAAAAAATTTATTGATAATATTTCTACGAAGGGAAGTATATGTTGTTATATGTTTTTCAAGTTCTTCATTTAAATTTTTTAATGCATCTGTGATTGTAGAAACAAGTACACCTGGTTTGAGTTTTCCATCATTTGAATATAACACTATTGTATCTTCAACGACGTCACGTCTTCGTATTAAGACATCATCCAATGAAACATTACTAGATTTCAATTTGCCCTGGCGATCTTGAAATACAACTATTTCCCCAGGATCTACACTTGACAAATTTAATGTCTCGGCGATTTCATCTTCGATTATTTTTTTACACTTTCCACATCGAATTTACTATCGGTTTCTGTTTTTTTTTGATTCTGATAAAGGTCGTCCCCAAATATCAATCATTATACAAAAACGCTACGTTTTTCTAAATCATAACGCTATCGTTTTTGCCATTGCCTGCTAGTATATTCATTAACAACAACTTGTGGTGGTTTCCTTGGAAATTTAGATATCTCTGCAAGGACATTTAATACTTCACGACCGCATATCGGTGGATCATTTAACTGTTGTGTTGGTAGCGTGGAATAAAAAATTGGAGATGACTTTGTTATTGTGGATACATATCGCATGAATTCTTTTGGTGGAGCTAATCCATATGAATCAAAATAGACAATTCCACGTGGATCAATTGCATATGCGACCCAATGAGTTCCTTTTCCGCTGCTGTTATCAAGATTGATAATACCCGTTTCATTTTTCATTGGTTTTGACGGTAATTGATCTCTCATGAAAACTCCTCTAAAGTTTTTTATTGATAATGATTTTACAGCATCAATTAAATCAAAATTGGACATTGGTGAAAATCCTAGGGATTTTTCCACTAGTAAGCCGTTCCTGGTATTCTTAGGCCTGTGCCCTTGTACCAATTGTATAGGGTTCCTGGTAGTCTTAGACCCTTTCCTTTTTTTTATAGCCTTTCCCAGTAGCTTTTTTCAGGGCCATTCCTGCAGCAGTACCAACGGCTCCTAACGCTGCCGCCTTCGCAACCGCTGGGGCAGCTGCTGCAATCAATGCTGGAATAGCAGCTAACAGCGGGAATATTCCACCTGATTTTATCATACTGGCGATTGCTGCTTTTGAAAAATCAATTTGAACTCCTCGTTTGTTCTTTAGCGCATCATTAAAATGTTTTATTTGACGATCTGTCAATGATAATTTATGTGCACCACCGGACATTTGAGTGGGTTTCAGCGTTATTGTAGTTCCACATTCTTTAGCCGACTTTGATTTCAATTTCTTGACCTGACCATCAGTCAACTGGACATTAACAATACTATATGTCATTCTATTCTAAAATGTAATTTACACTTTCAATTGATCTTATTGCGAAAATCCTAACTACAGGTTTTCCACTGGTGCATCAATAAGTCTCATTCGTCCGCCAACACCTTCTAACAACATTGATTTATCACTGAGAATGACAGCAACTGCTCTATAATCGGCTATAGCAACAGGGCGTTGTACCCGAGCTTGGAAGTATATATCAACAACAGATTGTCTCATCATGTCAAGATGTTCCAATGAAAAGTAATAAATCGGATAGTGTTTTTCAAAATCAATTTGCGATATTTGCAAACCAGTATCAACATTTTGATCACGACCCATATACGACAATATTCTATGATATACACGTGCTACGTTGTTGTTATCATAATTAAGCTGTACAATCTCTGCTGGCTCTTGTTGTCCGTTTATTCTCAACGAAACTTCACTTACTCCTAATTTATCAAATATCATATGACTAGATACTTGATGACCCACTCGATTTGCATCCTGTAACGCTATAAAGATATGACGTGGAGCTGAAACACCTTGTTTTGATGCTAAGTGCCATGTAAATGTGCCATTTACATTATCCTGCTTCGTATCAGTCGTTGTTGTTAGCCAACTTAGCAATGATTTTCCACCTGTGTCCATAAACGATAGTAATTGTTGCTCTATTGTAACTGCTGGTGTCAAGACGGGTATCCATAGAACCAATTTATTTAAAATGACTTTACCATCATCAACATCATCATCACGCCAAAGTGCATCATTGTCATTTTCTTTTCGCACTAACACAACCGTATGCTTTGCTCCATAGATGACTTTTCTGACATTTCTACAGAATCCGAATATATGATGTAACGGAATAGCACATGAAAACCGTCGATGCTGTCCTTTTAATGCTCCTTTTCTTGTTGCAAATCCTAGATTGAAATTATCATTGACCCTTTTTAAAATGTCGAATTCACCGCCTGGCTGGCCTTCACGGTCTGGATTAGCATCGAGTTGTTGATCAGCCAATGCAGTAGCTTGCGCAGTTCGTACTTTAACAAATTGATAATGGTTTTGATGATCAGAAGTATCCTTAGCAAACATCATAGACGGACCAGCCGACCTTGTATAATCATCAGAATATCTCGCAAGTCCGATTATTGTTGTTGCAATATCAATATTTTGTTCTATTGATTCAATTTCTTTTCCATCAATGATATATCTTGCACTGTTAAATAGCGCCATAATGCCATTATTTACGAAACCAACTCGGATATTTTGGTCATTCCCATATGGCGTATCAGCTGCAACATTTGTTACAAGCTCTCCTTCTACTTCAATAAATGCCTCACACGGCAAAAAGTATCTACTTGTATCTTGAACTTGAAGTTCAACTCTCCCCCGTTGATTAGGCTCTCTTGCAGGATAGGCATAATACTGATAGTTAATTTTAGAATCATCTTTATTCACCGGCGCTGCCATATCAAACGCTGGATCAGCAATTTTTTTAAATGCCATTTATACTAAAACGTTATCGTTTTTCTAAATCATTTTCTTTTTCGTCTGACATTTTTACGATTTCCTCCAAGACCGCTTCCCGCTATCATACTTGCAATATTACTACTATCTGGTGAAGTCATTGCTAATGATGCTAGTTTTTGTTCCACTGCGTTATTTATCACTTTACTGACATTTGCAGGCATCATTGTTGTTGAAGGTAGCGGTGTTGAAACTATTTGTGGTGGTTTTCGTCCGAATCTAGATTTCACCAATGACGTTATTCTATTCTTTGCGGTAGAAAAGGCCGTTCCTGCAAGATCTCCAACAGCGTTAATTCCCTTATTACGAATAACATCAATGGCTTTCATCGCTAATTGTTTAGCAATTGGTGCTACTTTTGGGGCTGTTCTTGTGAATAAACCAGCTATGGTATTTCCAAGGCCGTCTCCATAGTATGCCTTATAAACGGGCAATCTTGAGTTTACTACATACACGTTTGTTGGTTTATTGTGATTATAGTGTACTATCATCTTATTTGAAATGACTTTGTAATTTCTAAATGCAATTTCAATCGCTATAATAACCACTAAATTCCCCTGGAATTCCGTCCATTAACTCATCCAAGAGTTCTCGATACGTATGAATATCAATTATCCCACTTTGGAATAATCGTCTGCAAATATCAAATGCTTCATTAGTTATTTCGACTGAGTTATTCCCAGCTCGCTTACCTCCCATAAGAACCTCAAGTCGTGATATATCATTAATGATATTACTAGGACACATATGAGAATCATGATGAGAACTTCCATAACCCTCTCCTGAAGTACTTTCTGATTCAGAAACGTTTTGAATTTCTGGAGATTGTCGACCTTGACCTCGACCACGACCTCGTCCTCGACCTCGACCTCGTCCTCGACTTTTTTGTTGTTCTTTTCGTTGTTATTGTTGTTGTTCTTTTAGTTGTTGTTGTTCTATACCATATCTATCAACTCCCATTTTAAAAGCTCTGTAATCCAATGTATTCTTATTTAAATTGCCGGGTTCATTTTTATTAATTTTTAATAACCAATCCACCCATTGATCTCGTTTTATTGTGTTTTTTTTATACTCGTCTTTTAAAAATTCCCCCCTGTTATAATAACTTTTTACAGCGAAGTCACCAAATGACGCATAGTCTTCAGGTTTCATCAATTGAATTCGTCTGATTTCTTCTATAGCTTCATCAGTGAATTTCTCGCTAAAAGGAACACTTTTTTTTAGTGGAACCTTTTTCAATAGAATCACTAGCATCTTCAACGGGGTTATCATCAATATCAATATTACCCATTTGTTGTATTTCTCGCTGAGTTTGTAACTCACCTGAAAGCTGTTTTATTCCCTCGTGAGTTTTTTCAGTTTCTGTAGCAATCTTTCCTAATACATCAATAATAGGTACTGCTCCCTCTTTAGGGATGTCGCCGTATATAGCACGTTCTGTTGCAAGTTTCATATCTTTAGTGGCTTTAGTTACAGGGGCAAAAAGTTGTTCGCTTCCAATAGAAAAGTCAGTCTGCGCTTGCTGTCTAAGTTGTAGTTTATCTCGCACGTCATCTCGAATTGGTATAAACTTTTTCAGTAATGCTAACCTCTCACGGGCTAGTCTGGTAGTTAATGATTCTGATGTCATTATTGGAAATGCTAACGTTTTTTCAATTGTCGGTTTCAATGCTTGCATCAATCAAACGTCTTATAGATTTCACTTTCAAAGCAATCTCTGACCGAACTTGGTACTGTTCCCCGAGTTTCTTTCTAATGGCTTCAACTATACTAAATAGCCGAATGAATAAATTAATATCATTGTTATACAAAGAATCATTAACCGCTTTTTGGATTCTTTTTATCAGTGAATACATTTTAGGTAGAACATATCTTCCACGTTTCAATTGTATATCAATTTGTTCAAATTCATTCAAAAGTCTGTCTTCATTCAAAAATTCAGAAAGTACGATTCCTTGATTTCTTAAATTTGATATTTCTGTGATGATAGATGTAATATCTTGAAATTCCATTTATTGAATATTATTACTAATGTATTTGTATCTTTAAAATATTTTTATATACAAAAAAAACAAACAAAAACATATACAATGCCCTGTCTCAGGCATAGATTAAAGACTTATACAATACCCTAACTCCCCAATCGAGTTCAAGGGCGGGTTATATAGGCATTAGACGTGAAATCCAAGTGATTTCTTTACAAACATTGAACATATAACATAAAGCCTCATTTGGAAACCACTTTCACGCCAAACGACGTCAAAGAGGCCCAGAGGGGGGACAGCACATTCTTGGAACTCATTTAGTGCCTTCGCGTTATATAAGCCCAAGGGCCACAAACATAGATCTCCCAATTGGAAGCTCTAACGTAACAAATGCTATATTAGGTCTTCCGGAAGATATGTTGTGGGGGGGGGACAGTACATTACATATATACAATGCGATTATATAGGATATACAATGCGATTATATAGGATATACAATGAATGAATATTTACAATGCGATTATATAGGATTTACAATGAATGAATATTTACAATGCGATTATATAGGATTTACAATGAATGAATATTTACAATGCGATTATATATATATACTAGGGACAGTACATTACATATAGGATGATATATATACAATGAAATGATAGGATGGTTATATATACAATGAAATGATAGGATGGTATGATAGGGACAGTACAGGACGATACAAACATGAAACGACGGGGCGGACCTACACCCAATCTACCAATCAAAAGCAACCCAAGAAATTAACCCTGGTTGCAGTTGAAAAAATTCAACCACACCATGTCAATGGCGTGGGAGGTTTGATTGGTAAATTGGGCTTCGTTTTAAAGCCCCAAACTTATTACGGCTCATATTATATATAAGGTGACTAATACTGCAGTGTCAATGTGTAGGTGTGTATTTATTTTCCTAGCATTTCATAATGAATATTGTGTAGTAATTTCAATGGAAGCTAAATATTTAAATAAAACATTAAAACAAGAAATACAACTGTTAAATAATAGCAATTTTTTTACTAATTTCTATAATATTACGATTAAATAATCGTAGTAATAATGGATTTACATGACGAGATAACTCTGTTATGGGGTTCCCTGTCAATTCAGGACCTGCTATTCGAGAATGATATTTTTCTGAATTTTATTACACGTAGCCACACTAAAAAAACTAAACTACATGTAGCGCATTTTACTACCTCGACATCACATACAATCTATTTTAATTTGTAATTATAAAGTAATTTCATTTTCATACAAAATCTAAACAGCGCTGTTAACGCCGTCTTTGTAATTGGGATTTTTAAAAAATCTATTAATAGAACCTTGACCCAGTGTCTTGTGTTACACGCGCGCGTTCCGGTACAATAACTATATTTACTATGTGGCTGTTCCGGCTGTTCCAGTTATTGTCATTTACTCTTTTAATGCATATATACGTGAATATTGCGAATAAATATTGAAAAAAAAATATGTACACAATGATATTAACGCGCGATGCCCTATGGTAATTGATCTGAATGGTAAAATCATGCAAAAATGACTAAAATAGCATAACTCACTATTGAGAGTTATCTTGTAAATAGGAAAACTTTATTCTATGTCCATTTTTCTTTGAGATAGCTGTTTGATAAATCCCTTCAGCAACTTTTCGTACTGAAGGAATACATATTCCAAAATATTTTCCCGCAGCATTCATTGAATGAAAAACTCTTTCTTCATTCGTCGTTGTATCAAATGACTGTACTGGTCTCTTTCCAACTGACTTACAAGTCCCTGTCTTTCCGTTTTTTATATTCTCTCTTTGAGAAATGCATTGTAAATTGGAAATCGCGTTATTTAAGGGATTGGAGTCAATATGATCAATAACACAGCCATCTTTAATCGGTCCCATATAACACTCAAAGACTGCCCTATGACAGAGATATCCCTTTCCTCCAGCAGTAAATTTCAAGTATCCCTGATTATTAACAAAACCAATTGGTTTTTTCAGTCTACAGTGTCTAACAACACCATTACGAGATATTTCATAATTAACGAGTATTGGATGTGGTCTGAATTCTTGCTCCATTTATATATAATAATACTATTTGTCTAATTCATTATTTGCTTTATTTATAAATCTATTAATGTAGTCTTGAGGGTTTTTTATGATTTTGTCTTTGACAGAGTCATGGTTAGGGTCAATGATAGCGTTTTTTATTCGTTTATCATAATAACGTTTTAATTCTCTAAACCGCTTACCCCCACAATTGATACATAATTGTGATTTTCCTCTCACACCCACCCCACAATTTATGCATGGGGACGGGCCTGTCGAATTATTTCTGACACTCTGTAAGTGATATCCACAGAATTCACCTCTACACGATTTATTGCATGGGGTTACTGATCCGATCATAAGCCATTTGCAGTGATTCATTATATATAAACAAACTTTTCTATTTAAATACTTGTCTTATTTATATGAATGAAGAATTCAAGAGATTATCGGCAATCAAGCCTTGGAAAAATATTAAATTCAATCTTGATAGAACTCTCGAAGACGTACCAAAAGAGAGAATAAATAATAGAAGTCTGATTAGAAAAATACGAGATTGTGTTCAAGAGTTTAAACAGGACGGCGCATCACACACCTGGTCAACATTTAAAATTGATGGTGTTGTTGATGCTAGAATGAATGATGAAACAGCAGCTATGATACTATCACAACTTGGCAATAAACGGTATTTTCTCAGAGTGAAATTCATTATCAATTTAGAATCGGGCGAATGGGTTATAAGAGACAAGTTTGAACCAATTCTCAAAGATAGGACAACAGTCATTGTTAGCCGTGATTCCAGACCAGGGCTGTTAACTGGAATTGATAAACCATACTATGAAAAAGCGTATCCAGAAACAGCAATCGTTTATGGGATGTATCCGTTAAATAACCCTGACATTGGAAAACTAGCACCAATGAAACAGTCAACGTCAGTGGAAAAGCCACTCAACTGTGTGGCACAACGAGTCTTAGAACACTTTACAAATGCACTCCGTGGGAATAAATTAACCGATCTAAGACATAAAAAAATAGATCAATGGGAGCTAACAGTGAAAGAGAACGGAGCAACTATTTCCGATATAGCTAGATTGGAAAAGTCGTTGAGATTTCCGATAACCGTTTCAACGATAACTGGCGAAGTATTATACGAATCGAAATACAATAAAAACGGAGCTCCAATCAAAATTATTGATCATAACAAACACGCATGGACATCCGCGGTTACAATATTCCCGCGAGACAGAACAGTGAAGTATATCCCAGAAGAATTCACCAAGGATGGCATTCTCACTGAAGAAAGATTATTCGATGCTATTGCTAGTTTGTGTAAAAACGACCCTGTATCAGTATGGCTACTTCATAGTTTTGAAGATGAAGAATGTCAATTCAATCAATTTGTGAGACCTAACGGTGAATTATATCGCAGTGAAAGTCTACATAATAGGATGAAAAATCTAGCAATAAGTCTCAGTGAAAACGCTAGCGTTTTTAATGAAACATCCGAAGATTACGAACAGTTACTTACAAATTGTTTTACAATTCCATCGGTTGCAGCTCATTTTGCAAGAAAGAAAAATAATTGGAAACCAACACGAAAAGAGTTTTTACAGGATGTTCAATCCAGCTGTTTGGAATATTATCATGACGGTCTATGGAACGTTAAATACAATCGTGAAAGTATGATATCAGTTGATATCGTTGCCTGTTATCCAGGAAGTTTTCTAGGATATGGATTCGCTGGTGAGTATTTTAAACGGTTTGGACATCCCACACATGAAATGACTCGCGTTGCTATTAATGGACCACTGCCTGATTTTGATTTGACCGGTTTTGCTTGCGTAGTATCATTTGAATTCGCTGAAGGACTTCATCCGTGTTGTTATGTTTGGATTGGTAGACACATGGCTGAAAGGATGTGGTTACCAATAGTGTTATTGCGATATATGATTGATTGTAAAATGTTAGTTTCGTTGATTGTCAGCGAAGCGATTATCTCATATCAAAAACAAACCAATGTCTGGTTACCAGAACCAGAATGTCTTGATAGTATAATCGATAAGTCTAGAAAACATTGATGCTGACGAAGAGTATATCATTGAATGGTCAAAAAAGATATTTAATCAACGAAAAGGATCTCGGCGGATTAATAATCGGTAAATTTACACAAGGTGGAAAAAAATTCAACTTTAAAAGACAATCCTCACGATTGATTATAGATGATGCCGAATACGACTTCGTTATTAAAGATGCAGTAGAGAAAAATAGATACGCAAATTGTAAAACAGCCTTCTTGTCCAATAAAACAAAGTTAGGTAGAATTGTTACTTACAGTGATGGAGAAAGCTCTGCATATCTACATTTGAGAGCTTCTATGCTGGGTTATGCATCTATCAATTTATTTGCAATGATAAATAGATTTCCTAGAAGAGCAGTCAGAGTTGCAATTGATTCAATGTATGTCGATAAAAAATATATCAAAGAGATAACTAAATTTACTAATAGCGAAGAGACTTGGGGAACATGGCGAATTAAACATGAAATACAACGCGATTATTCTGAATCAGCAGACCTTGAGATTAAAAGCAGTTACCTGAAGAACGATAATTCTATCAGTGAAAAATCCGAAGGAGTTTCTATGTCTAAAGCACCACCGATATCAGATCCAATTTGTAGATATAAAACAGTTTATTTAAACGGTTGTGGTGGATCTGGAAAGACAACACGTGCGATAGAATTATATCGAGAGAGAACGTCCATGATTGTACTCACACCAACTCATAGACTAGCGAGAGAGATCAAACAACGAAATGTTGAAGCTTGCACGTATCATAGTTTTTTTCGATACAAGGGCGATGCTTGGACTCCTGAGCGAATGGGTGAGAAATTTATTCCAGCGGTTATTATTTGGGATGAAGCATGTACTGTTTCAGAAGATGTATTAAAAATGTTTCTTGATTGGTTATTGCAAAATAATACAAAAGTTATATTGTGCGGCGATCATGGTCAACCACCACCATTTGTTGGTAGAAGTCCACATAATTGGTTAAAAGGATTTGTTGATTATTACGAAGAAATTGATACTGACTATAGAGCACTCGATGAGCAGTTACGCGAGTTTAAAAAACTAATTAGATTACAACCCGATAGAATTCAATGTGAAGTAGCGCGTGAAATAATTTCTGAAACACCTTTGAATGATTTTTGGGAAACATGGAAACCAAATGATTTTGTAGTAGCAAGTAGAAAGATAGTCAGAGACGCACTTCAGAAAAAGTTGTTTGAGCTACACAAGAAAAAATTCCCAACGTTTCCAGTGCCGTTGTGTTATAGACCATTGGATACACGAAAGCAGAATATTGAAGTTGAAATTCCAGGCCAGACGGAGAAACAGATTCTAGTGTTAAATGATATTGTGCTAGTTGATATCAATACTGTAGAAGATGCATTATGCGCTGATAAATCACCATGGACGCTTGGTTATGTAACAACAATACACTCGTCACAAGGATTAACCATCACGGATACAATTGTTTGGATAGTTGATAATCGCATTGAATGGTCAAATTTAGTCTATCTCGCAGTGTCCAGAGTACGACGAATAAATCAACTACGAAGGATTGTTTTCGATGATGATTTTAATGCAAACGATGATAACACTGATATTAGCATCAATAATAAAAAACTCTCTGGTTACAAACAGCAGGACAAAAAAAAACAACGAGAATTTGATATTGATGCTGAAGTAATAATCGCATTAAAAGAACAACAGAATAATCACTGCGCCAGTTGCAATTGTATAATGCACTGGCAGTATTCGGATAAAGACCCTCGACAATTCACCGTAGACAGAAAAAATAACAGTCTTGGTCATGTCAGAAACAATGTGATGTTGACCTGTCTTGAGTGTAATAGACGTAACGGAGCTAGTTAAGACCATGTGGCGGTAATTGAGTATCGTCCGGAATGACTTGTAGTTGTTCGCGTGTAAAACCACGCTGAGGTGCAGTTGAATCCAATCTGTAGATTGGAGGTCTACCAGTTGATCGCGTTATGGTTGAAATTTTATGCGTAGTAACACTCCATATAGGATCAGTAGCTCTTCTTTTACCGCCTTCAAGCTCTCCTGGTTCGTATAAATATCTCACAGTAACATCACCGAGAAGTGGCTGAGTGCTAACCCGCTGTGGTTGTTCGGGAATATATTCTTTTTTTATTGCAATATTTGGTTTCATATTAATAGTTCGAGTAATCTCGTTATTTAACGCTGCAACTACACTCGGTAACCTTTGGACCCATTCACGAGATCGTTTTTCTTGGATGAATTCTTTTGCATATTGATATCCAAATAACCGTTCTGCAAGAGTTCGATTAAATCGTTCTACAATTGCCTGATCACGATGTAGCGCAGTATGTCCCCGTCGTATTGTAACATTATGAGTTTTCATTGTTGATAGAACAGCACCTTGAAACTCTTTGCCAGGATCAACTTGTAATAGATTTGGCCATCTTAGAGGACCTCGTCTATAAATCCTTTCAAATGCAGAAGCGACTTCAGAAGCTGACTTTGTTTTCAATGGTTCTGCTTGTTTAAATCGACTCGCAATATCAACTACAGTTAGCGCGTATTTGTAACCATGGTCATGTGGTAAAAACAATAAATCAGCCTGATGAACTTCATTGGGTACGATAACATCAAAATGAGAATAATTAATTTGTTTAGGCGGTGGTAGATAAATTTGCCATATAGCCTGTTTGGATAACCAATCTTTTGCAGTGGATTTTTTCACTTTTGCAGCGTTAGCGAGTTTACTAAAAATTGCTGCTTTACCCCTCCAGTATCCTTTCGGAGAATAATAAATAGATTCCATACTATAAAAAACACTGGTGTTTTTAATTACCAGCACCTAACACCAATTTGCCTTTCATAGCTGATTTGACCAACCATGAAGCCAATTTTTCTTTGAAGGATTTATCGGGAATAGCATTTAAAGCATGAATTAATTTTACATCCGCGATATGTCTTTGTTGCAAATTATTGCTTTTATATGCAACATCATGAGCATGACATGCCTTATCAATAGCATTTATCGGATACTCACCAGGCCGGGGCTGATTTTGATCATCAAGTCTGATATCTAATCTCGTTCCGGGACCACAGTAGCTATATCCTGGAAGGTGTTTTTCTCCGGGGTATTTTGCCCATGGGGTTCCGGGGAGTTTTCCAAGTTTTGCGGCAATATCTCCTCCGAGTTGCTTTTTTTTAAAAATCGAAATTTTTTTGTACCACATGTTACACACTTACCAGTAAGCGCTAGTCTATTGTTTTTAGTTGTAATGGTTGTCTGATCGGTTGTATCAGTACGCTGTTTACACTTAACACAATATAGATCCATAATTTATATATAGAGTTATGAATATAATTGACTTTTCAGCGACTAAAAGAAGAGAACCGGTAAAACACCACGCAGCACTTCCGAATTCTGTCCGTGCCATTATAATCGGACCATCTGGATCGGGTAAAACACAATTACTGCTTAATTTGATAATGCGATTTATGAAGTGGGATAAATTATATTTAGTTGCCCCATCCGTAGATGATCAACGGTGCTATGAAGTGCTAAAAGATTATAATGAAAATGCATCAGAAATTAAAGGTGAAAGTGTAATTGATTTTATTACTGATATTAATGATGCACCATGCGTAGATGACCTCGATGGAGACATAAACAATCTTGTAGTGTACGATGATGTAATGTTAGATAATCAAAAGAACCCTGCTAGAATATTTTCCCGAGGTAGGCATAAAAACACTGACGTGATATATGTCACTCAACGATATACTCAAATTCCAAAAGTGATTCGCGATAACTGTAATATTCTTGCTGTATTCAATGGCGTTGATACACATACGCTACGAAATATTTGGCAGACATGGTGTTCCGATATGGACTTCAATGGATTTAAAAATTACTTCGGTCATGCTCAGTCAGTCCCATATGGATTTATAACAATAAATTTACACGACCCTCGGTCACGATATCGTATTGGACTTGATCAAATATTCGGTTAAATAATTTGTATTAATCAGCAGCAGGGAGGGTGAAATGACAACATATTTGCGACCGTAGATGGCAGCAATTTGAGGGTGGTTATGACAATGTATTTGCGACAAAATCGCTAAGGCTCCATTTGTAAAATGGGGTCTTTAATTTTTTTTTGGTTAAAATATGAGATTTCGTAGGAAGGTTCCATTTGGCATTCTGAGGCTTTAATCGATTTTGTCGCAAAAATTTGTAGGGTTCACCCTCCCTGCTGCTCAAACATTTTCATATCTATTCCTGAATGCTTACTTGTAATGAATTTGCCATCATACACATCACGTGCTCACTTAGACTGATATTTATAGTTTAATGAAATAAAAAGATTTATACAAAATTGATTCCTTAACACACACACACACACACACACACTTAAACTATAGGGTCTTAACACAGAACATACTTTTAATGCATTTCCTCCATTACTAGTAAGACGGGCATGCCTAATAACGTGAAACGTTAACAATATACACAGTCATTTGATCTCAGATAAAAGTGCTTATTTGTTAACGGAATTAAACGAAAAACAATATGAAGGTCATATCTAAAGAAGACTATGCAAATGTATAAATAGTCATAGGAACTGTCCATAGATTTGATAAACTGAGGACCTGTACATCAATTTCATATGCACATTATTAATTTAGTTCAGATTAAAATTAACAATGCAAAGCCTTATTCAACTGTTATACAAATGTTCTGACTTAGTATAAAATCTTTAAATTTATATTTGTGTTCTTAATATCTCTTATATTGTGGTTTTCAATCAAACAAAATTTGATAAAAGTACAATTGATATTTGCGTATTTCTGACAAGATAACGTTATTTAAAACTATCTGTAGCTGATTGACAGACATTTTGAGATACATACATGTGACGTAACATAGGCAAATGACAGTGACCTAACTGCTTCAAAAAGGAGGAATAGTCTGCTACTGAGGTATGACAATACTTAATAATTCGAGCGTTATGTGGATATTCTTCATCACGGTCGACTTGAATAACGAATTACAGATGTCACTTTTGAGATGGTTCCATCGTTATAGAGATGTCCCGGAAACTGTGTATGATGGCTCACTGTTATGTATATTTATCATGCACTGTTTGCTAGTCAGACTTTTTAAAACATTTTTGTTTTATTTCATTAATAACTGTTTATAATGTAAAATTGTATGTTTGGCTTGATGATGTCCAAAATCAGGTGCATTCTCCCTCTTGACCTGGATCATTCTTATTTTTATAAATTCTTTAAACAACTCATATATAGCTAAAAAATTATCTATGCGCATGTGTTAATTATTAGGATTATTATCTTTGCCTGTGTTCCAACGGTTGGTACATCAGAATTACACGGCCTATCACAGACACATTAATACCACCAGGGTTGGATTTAGTTTGGATTTACAGTCACGTGCCTCCTATGGTGTTATTTCTAACACCGGAGAAATACGGACATATTAAATTGTAAAAGTTCCGAGCCCCTAGTCAGCAATGCCGACGGTCTAGGTGTATAAAAGACTCAAGGTGACAGGTAGAACAAGTTAATAAAATATCAACGTATTCAGCTATTTCATCGACAATTTCTCAACTTTAATTTCTTTGGACAAATGCAAGCAATGACCTATGCAGTTACTATCCACATGTGAAATTAAAGTCTTAATAAAGTGTGTTGCACTTTGGTGTTGATTCTTTTACTCATCTGTAGCAGTAAATGCATATGAGGTTCCTATTTCAGAGACCCATTCCCCTCCTAAACCTTCTATGTTAGCATTTTTGTCAACAACATTTTCTAGCTCCGATGATACTGTAAGATTTATTTCTATGTTGACAATAAAATATTATTTTAGATGGGATTTGAGACAATGTCAATAAAAATGTTCGATTTGATCTAAGGAATAGATCTTTTGAAAGATTTAATTGCATTAAATCAGCTTCGTGATATACAGTTATAAAACCTAACATAAAAAGCGATTGTATTAAAAAAGATGGTTATCATTTATCGAGGAAATACGGATCAGTATGGTTGTTTGTTTACGAAGACGATAAGCACATAGAAGGTTGGAGAACTGATTAAATGTTATTCATCGACGATATAGTTGATGTTTTATTTGACAGATATTTCTCGATTAAAATGATGACTTTACGTGATATTTCTTTTTCTGATAAAATAATGTAAGAGATACTACTACTATAAACAAATAAACTTCAGCAATGACTATCGTTCTACCATTCTTCGAGGTCTCTTCATTCCAATAAGGTTCATGAGGTCCTAATCATTTAGGTCGTTTCGTTTCTCTTAATGACCTTAGTCTTTTTTCGTAAAGGTCTTTATTATGGCCCACTTGCACTTCATGATATTTTTTCGTTTGGCGACATTCTTTCTGAGAGTCCTTGGTTGGTATGCCCTTCATTAAGGTCCCACGATCAACTAATGTACATCAGCCATTGTTTATTTGTGAGGGGCTCCAATTTTTGCATCTAAATCACAATTACAATTTGTTTTCAATTTAATGCAAACTTCCCCAATATCAAACCCCAAAGAGAGTGCAAAACAGCACCCACCACGTTCTTCGACATGGTTAGAAGTGTAAATGGAATTTCTACAAGCTTTTGGAAAAATCACTATATACAAAATTGACAGAATGTCCACCGTTAACAATATACATCAGTCACAGCAATCGAAACCGAGGTCTCAGCATCATATTCCAACGTTATTACACTGCACCACTTTCCGATTTTTACAAGTATAGTCTTAAAAAATAATAATTAAGTTACCTAACGCTGTGGAAAGCTAACATAAATTTACAAATATTTGGAAATTATTATGCTGAATAAAATGTAGTGTGAATCTAGATTTGTTATATAAATTATTGTCATTAAATAAGTTGTAGTGTGTGGATCTAAAATAATCTCTTGTTGTGTGAACAGCTGTTGCATATATTGTATAGATGGAAATCGATAACTTACTATGCACGGCTATATACTGACATTGTCTTCAAGCATTAATTATTTGTAATAATCATTCTTGTTGCATTTATAACTACCTGGAATTCACGCAAGATAATGTATGAGATAATTAAAAGATGTAAAATATCATCTTTTTTAAAAAAAATACTAATTATGCTTGATCTACACTGACCATATATAATTAAGTATTCAAATACAACATTACAGTAATGCAATGTTACGCACTATAACATGCGGAATAACTGCTTAAGTACTCTACCAGAGAGAGGACAGACTTATCTCCATTCAAAATACAAGGATGATAGGCACAGTTATCTCTCATTGTTTGAAAGAACGTCATTGCCTATCACCAAAACATCAACATTAAATATTAAGAAAAATTTATTAACGTGTTTATACAAATACTTTGTATTCATTTTCTTTTCATTTTATTTTCTCACTTATCACCTTATTGATAAATACTTACCACCTTTTGGAAAGCCTTCCACTGGTCCATGATAATATTTAATTTGGTATATTTTTGGGTTCTCGCATCATAAACATTATCGTTTTCTAACATAATCTCATATCTCAACTTTTTGCAGTTATCTGATTTAATTAGCAAAAGTTTCATTCTATCAACTTTATCAAAGCAAATACATGAAATTTCATCATTAAATTCGAATGATAATTGCTGGTTATTAATCAATTATTATTTTACTAACGTTAAATTTTCGAACATCATTTTTAAAGGTTAGATAAAATTTGATAGAACCAGTAGCAATTGTGTTAATTCAGTCTTAGCAATATCTCTCATCTTTAAACTTACTTAGTCCATGTTTTATAATTGTGTCTGTTTCAACTTTGTGATGACTTGTTCTGATAACAAATGTCTTTAAAAATTTTAGTGCATGTGTTTAGCGCTGCTTTAAAATCAACATCTTTTACGTATCCGCGAGGAATACCTTTTGCTTTTTTGTCAGTTTATTGTCATCTAAAATTGCGGCATACAGTTTGCTTCTCAGTCCAACAAATTCCCTAACAAGCGCAAACATAAATTCATCTTTCATTTTTCCGATTGCCATTTAATTTTTTCATCATCATAAAGTCCACTACTTTTTGGATAATCTGATAAATCTAATAAATTATATTGTTATAAAAAGTTGATAGACATTCTCACATCTTATGTTATAAGCAACTGAATCCGTATCAATAAATAACAACTCTGAATCTGGCCACTGCTTTTTTGGTACAATTTTAGTGAAAGTCATACATTAGCCATTTTGAAATATCAGGTACAGTCGCAACAACATAAATTGGTTTATTTAACTTTAAATTTTTCTATCGTCACTGTATTGCAACAGATTTTCATTAAATATTTTCATACTGATAAAACCGTCATCGTTGACTAATTTATTTCTGCGATTTACATCGTTTACAATTTTAATATTGACTCTCTTTCTGATACTCTGCATTATCTTGTCGAACACAGAATTGTTCATCAACTTCAAAAAGTTTTTCTCGTTTAAAACTTATCTTTACAAAGTGAGGTTCAGCCGCATCGGATATTTGATTTATACGAGGCCTCTGAAAAAGAATTATTTGAAACAGAAAACTAAAAACGTTTTTATTCTTTATGAATATTGCGGTGTATCTCATGGTGACTATTAGAGGAATACTACCTAATCAAGTTGGTTATTTACCGTACAGGTTTGTTTAAGAAACATTTAACAGATCTATACCTAATGTTTTTGCTATTAATCACATCAATTGTTTAAAGACATACAATTGGTTGGAAAATTTAGAATTAGTTACAGAGCAGGAAAATGTGAGAAACGGTTGAGGTGGTGGTATCAATTTTAGATGTCCGGCTGAATCGATCATCGCGATAGATGTTGAAACAGATGAGGAAATCAAATTTTCTTTATTCTCGTTATGCTGCCCGATACTATATCATAAATCACAGAACAATAAAAAAATGTCGCTAATATAATAACAAGTTTGCCAACATCGTTATCAACCTTTGACAGAATTATTTTCAAATACGATGATCAAAATAAATATATTTGCTACCTCGTTCTTAGTTAAACAATTGTGAGCAAAAGCTATTATGTAATCTTTATTAATGTTTAGCGTAATTATTGCGCTGTCATTAAGTTTATATTTGTCTGTTTCTGTTGGCAGAATTTTATTATAATCACCATGCATAGCAATATAGTCAACAGACTAAGAATTATATCCTTACAAACATTTTCTTACTCCTTCACCTAATTCTACATAATTTTACATATTAACTTTCTGATGATATTTTATCTCAGATGATTTCCTCTATGTATTCATCTTATAACAATAAATTAGATAAAATATATTATACATGAACCTGATAAACATACCTGCTACTATTTACGCGGACGATAACTTTAAACTGCTATACAGTGAGGATGACCTTTTATTCAACAACGTCAATGAACAAAACAAGAATGTAGGTGTAGTTGATTAAAAACTTACAGCAGACCTAAAAGTGGCAGATATAATGTTAAGTATTTTATCCCAAAATAATTTAATTTAATTTTACAGTTGATAAATGTCAATCTTTTTGGCAGCTTATAAAACCCCTATTAAACATTAAAATTCCAGACGGACAGAAAAATATAAAATATAATTTATATTTGACAAGATTTTTAACTTAATGATGATCGCCGACAAAATCTAGTAACGTTATGTTAACCAGTAAGAATATAAATATATCAAACTTATGAACGAGGAAATATACATAAAGATTATTTTATTATTTGTTTGGTTGGAATCAAACAATTAAAAGTACTGCTGTACTCGTGCCATTTGATGAAGCTTTTATTGCCATGCATTTTAATTACTCGTTCTATAACAAAAATATCTTGCTCAGTTTTCTATAATTCTTGTTCGTAAAAGCTGTCAATTTCAGGCAAGCCTGCTACATCTTTTAGCGCGTATGTTACAGGTATTGTAATTAAAAGTTTATCAACTATGAATACTTCTTCATTACAGTTTGGAGTAAATCATTTTTCAAATGCTTTGTCAGAAAAATCATAATCTTATCACCAACTTTACATTTATTTCTTCGGTACATGTTTTCATTTGCTAATTTGGACTTTTAATCGCATTGCCTGGTGAAATTTTGATAGCTGTTTTGTATTATTATATTTATCAAGAATCTGGTAGATCGTCAATATATATATATATATATATATATATATATATATATATATATATATATATATATATATATATATATATATATATATATATATATATATATCTTTTTAGCTGTCAAATGTTTATTTATCAGCTCGTATAGTGTGCGATTAAATCTTTCAACGACACCTTTCCCCTCGTTCACTCTATTTCATTTTATTTTTATTCCAAAACCTGCTCAAATATTTTATTAAAAAAACTCCGCTCTGCGATCGGTCCTAATTTTTTTGGTTTTGCTTCCTTCTTTCGGTACTTGATATTATTTGTTTTAGCGCATCTGTCATTGATTTCCCTGTGTTATTTGAAGTGTGTGCAGTAAACGCGTATTCACTAAAAATATCCAATATGTTAAACAAGTATTTATCATTATCCATAAAATGAGCACAATTTGAGACATTTACTAAATCTATTGCCCAGATTGATTCCAGGAAGGATTATTTTTAGGTTTGTGTAATTCAGATATGAGATCATGGTACAATTCTTTTCGAATACCTAACTTGTATTTTGTTCCTATTATTCAGTCAATAAGTCTTCTATCAAATCTCTTCGTGTTTACACGTTTCATGTCACGAAGTTCATGTAATATTATCTTATCACAGCCAAGCATATCTTGCTCATCAAAATGATAAAAAATACCATGACGCATTGCTATTGCATCAACTTGATTATAAGGCATTTGTGCTAGTATTGGACGATCGTTTTCATCCAACTGTTTGTCTAAGGGATTGAACTGCCCGGTGCATTTATGGACAGGCAATGTCCATCCTTCTTTTGGTTTCGGTAATTTTCCAATTATTTTATGTATGTCCATCCCAAAACCAACTACTTTCTGGCGATTGCAGGATTTACAATACATAATAATTTTATCTTGTTCTATACAAAAATCTTTATCACAATTACTATTACAATTTTGACTCATTATTATTTGACTAAAATAATTCAATCCACACCAGAACCCATCAACGGAGTTGTCAAAGAAATTATGACCGCTGTTTAGTTGCACCTGATACTGTTCCTGACGCAGTCGCTAGTGCAAGTGTTCCTAGTACAGGTAAAATCTTTGGCATTGCGTTATCTATCCAGAAAGTGATGATTCGACATGCTTTGACATCGCTGTTACTTTTCAGTTTAAGAACAAAAGGTTTTCCTGCGATCGCTTGCGATCACGTTTATCGATTTGTTGTTGTGTTAACATTACTTTAGCAGCTGTTTTATTTGAAGTCGTAAGAGATATCATTAAAGAAACAGAACGCCGTTTAACGAGTGCTGCTAATAATTTTTGAACTTTAGCAGGCGTTAGGTAAATTTCTCTGATTGTGTAATAGGTTTTCATTATATACTTGTTTGTCACATAATAATCACACTTGGATTGTCATTCTTCGCTTGGTTGCATCAATTGTCAAGAATCTGTCAATGACAACTAGCACATATACGTTATGCTATTCGGCTGGCATTGCGCAAGGCGTCTAAGTGACTTCAATATCAACAGTCGATCCAATAGCTCGCACGGAATACTTGGATATATCAAAATTAAAGAAAGGATACAATGATCGAAATTCTTCTACTGTAATCTGAGATTTACTGTCCGCGTCCTAATATTTTTGCTTTGATACCATCAGGTACATATACGGCAGAGATATGTTAATTATAGAATCCAAAGCAAAAGTTCATTCGTTTGCACATTCGGGATATTGTTTATAATTTACTCTAGCAAAGATTCGTCTGACATAAGGGTTATTAAATACGGAGCTGTTCGTTTCTTGATCATTACTACGTGGCTGTCGTTGAAATACAATAAACAAATGTCGAGGTAATTGTTCTCTAGACTTAGTAATAACACGCCAGTGTAATCGGTTGCGGTAGGAATTGCTGTTTGATAAATTCTGTTTTGCTGGTAGTATATCGTTTTGTATACGCTGTCAATAATGATTCGAATTCTATCGTTGTAGTTACAGATGGAACAACTCTTGGCATACACAGCGCTATTCTTGTAATAATAAAGTGTCATTCAGTTACTCCATCAGCGTACATTATAAAATCTTTTTGTTCCGCTCGATCTAAAATAAGTTTTTTTGTTGGAATCACGGTAAAATCCAAATATTGTGCTCAATGGAGGCATCATTGTTATTTTACGAGATTCTGCAGCAAAAAGATTTTCTTGTAGCAAATCTTTTGTTATACTGCTGAAGTCTTGTTCTTGTGACTGACTGCTAATTTTATTGAATAGGCTATCGTATCGGCATCATCAGCAGCAGGATCGACGATTAGATTATTGTTATCTGGATTAGAAGCCCCAGCACAAGTACGAAACTCGCTTGAAACAGCTGTCACAAATAACGTATTTTTAAAACACATCGTTTGTGGCCACTGATCTAGAATTATGGTCGCTGAATGAGACAATATTAAGTATTGTATTTGTATGTTCTTAGCAATTATTGTAAATATATTTTTGAAAAAAAATCCATCCATGATTTTTCTTCTGTAACATGTTTGGTCACATTTTTTATATTAAATTAGTTCGATAAAATTTACGTCGTTGCCAGTAAGTGTAAGTAATGCGTGACAATTTAATTATTAAGATTTATCTGTCGACCTTATTGATATTGTTAGTTGCATTGTTATGCGGGTTATTTGATTTTCAAGATTTATAGGATAAGATATTATATGTCGATGAGTAATTTGCATTAACAACCCTGGAGGAACATCTGGTAAGAAACTATATATTGCTTGACCTTGGCTCTCTAACGCTGAAAAAGATCATTGTGGAATAGAACTGTATTTACTTCCATTATGTTAACAGCTAAATCTCCATCATACGATACAATTTGTTCTGTGTTAGTGCTGTATACTGTACAATTAAATCCTATCAACGATGCAATGCTAATTACTGGTGAAAAATCGATATTAAAAATTGTTTGTTAATGTGATTATCTCATAGTGTATAATAGTTCGGAGGTAACTCAAAATTTAGTCAAATATGAAAAGAGTAAACTAGATTAGTTTGAATACACTTGTTACAGAAACTTGGTTTTAAATCTTTCAGCCTCGCTCCAGAGAAAATAATAAGAAACTAACTGAGAACACAAATTGCTGAAGGTGATCGAACTGTAAAGAGAGGCTTAAGTTTATTATGCAAGATGGATCAGAGCCTAGACAGCTGTTCCTGACCCAACTTGCGTCACTGGAAATTTTTGTTCATCTAAAATGTCGACAAAAGTCATGGAACACTACCGAACAACCTGAGAATCAATTTATTCCGTGACGACGCACCACTACTTCAGTTCTCCTGCCTTCGTGGCAAACGTAGTAACAGAGCTCCACACTTATTTTGACTGAATTCTGTTATCAAAATTGCTGAGGCACAGAAACGTTGAGAAACGCAGCGAAGTGGAAGTTGTTTTCCAAGATCTGAACAACATAACAAATTGTAAATAAAGTAGCATTTA